>LBNU01012447.1:54936-103499 GCA_014162995.1 Artemisia annua
TAACATTTAGTCACACAAACCATGTTTTTGGGGGTGTTGTTAGTCACATACAACCTAGCAAAAAGTGACCAAAAGTTTGAATAAGTGTGACCATATGATGTTCATAGTGAAGGAATGTGTGATTTGTGTGACTATTGATCATCCAATGGCCACATGAATTGTGTTTTTGTGTCGCCTTTGGTAACATTTAGTCACACAAAGCATGTTTTTGGGGGTGTTGTTAGTCACATACAACTTAGCAAAAAGTGACCATAAGTGTGAATAAGTGTGACCATATGATGTTTAAAGTGAAGGTATGTGTATCTTGTGTGGCTATTGATCATCCAATGGCCACATGAAATTTGTTTTTGTGTGGCCTTTTGTTAACATTTAGTCACACAAAGCATGCTTTGTGGATGTAGTTAGTAACAAAGCATGAAATGTTTATTAAGTTACGTGACCATATGTGCTTCATTTTGGCTACACTTAAATAATGTGTGACAAACGTTTAGTGTGACCATATATGACATTTGGTCATACTATTTCAAGTAAATGTGACTATGTAAATAAGCTTTTGGCAAGCTAACACAAACTAAACTTTAAACACACATATTAAATTACGTGACCATATGTATTGGATTTTGGCTACACTTAACCAATGTGTGACAAAACGTTTACTGTGACCATATATGGCATTCGGTCACAGTGTTCAAGTGTGTGACATATATTTGTCACTCTTTATATGTATATTGTGACTAATGTTTCAACCTTACTTACGTGACCATATGTATTTGTCACGCTATCCAATTTGATATGTGGCTAAACAATTAGCAAAACATATAAGTCACACTTAAATAATGTGTAACAAACTTGACTTTATGAATTAGACACACAAAAACTTACTTCATGTGACTAATAGAGTACTAATGGTCACGTACAAAATTCAGGAGTGGCTAAATGATCCGAAACGCAACTACCAGATACCTTTGGCCACAAACTGATCGATTGTGTGGCAATAGAGGTCTTATGGTCACACATTCGAAATGCTCATGTGTGACTAATTCGTAAATGCTGTCAATTTACATACCTTCAGCCACACAAATATGTCAATGTGTGGCCGTTCCATTTCGACCATGTGTGACCAAATGTAGTTTTTGTACTAGTGTGGTGTTGGCATCGATTGTGTTTGTTGTGGTGGATTTTGTTGAAGATTTTGAAATTGTTGGTTAAGCATTTGATGTTGTTGATATAGTTGTTAGGGGGTGTATGGCGGCATAGTATTAGGCACCAAACGGAGGATAATTGGGAAGTTGTGAGAAAGATACCGAGTGTCCGGACAAAGGTGTCGGAGGGTTTGACAAGGATGATTGTTGTGACATGTTGAGAAGATTGTTGAAAATTTGATCGTTAGGTTGTTGAGACATTTTTTTGAAATTAGAAATGAAAGTAAATATTATTTTGTGTGCAAATAAATGAAGGTGAAAATGGAAGTAATTGTGTGTAAAAATAATTGTATGTATAGGTTTATATAGAGTGGTAAAATGTTCGAGTTTTAAAAAAATAATGGTAAAAATAGCCATCGGAGGCAAGGCAAAAAAAAGTGAGTAAATGATCAAATGACGTGAGGTGAATTGACTCACTTTGTAAACGACGAGCTAGAGGATCGACCAAAACAGCGGCGCCATTTAGCAAGCCACGTCGAAAATGGCGAGCTCCTATGCCACCATACCCCATCCTCTAAGGAAACTTCAAAACTCGAAATTATATCTAAGCATTCTCTATAAAAACATTACATTACTGTATATATTAAAGCGCATGTAATGCGACGTCGTCTATCATAGTGGGCTCCTCGCTTTTTTCTTCAGCCTGGTCCATGGTTCGTATAGATTGGTGAGCCCACTCAAGAAAGTATTTTGAAGGTAATCTATAGTCACGCACATTTTATATTTTTACGGTCACTTTTTTTTTTCTATAAAAAATGTATGTATACAAACAATGTTATGTACATTATAAATATATCTCATATATGATTTAATTGAGGCTTAAACCTACAATCATTTGTTTGAGTAAAAATAAAGAATATTGTCAACATAAAAAATCACAAACAAAAAAATTATGACTGTAGTTATGTTAGATATCATACACATAACACTAACAAGTAGTTTAAAATAAACCATAAAAAGGATANATTTGTGGGAGCCGTTGTCCCTAAACGCTTGCTTACTTGATGAGAGCAATTGCCCTTTACATGATGATAGTCATTGTCCCTAATGCTTGCACAATTGAAAAGAGCAATTGTCACTTACATGATGAGATCCGATGTCCCTAAAGGCTAACTTTATGAGGGCAATTTGTCCCTTACATGATAAGAGCCGTTGTCCCTAATGGCTCACTTGCAATCTATCTAAAAATCTTACCTAAATTCTCCAGCAACTACAGCGCCCCGCCGCAACGCGACGGACCGGCGCCCCCACTCGTCGTATGTATTAAAAACTTGTCACGTATGGGTAAAGGTCAGCAGCCACTAAAAACCTTTCACCAAAAACCTCAAAAAAGAATAACAGAAGATTGGGCCGACACATCAATCCATTGGGCTCCTAGTTTTTGCACGCCGCCTATGTTGTTGTTCTTCTGTTCCTGTGTTTGACCAAACATACGAGGAGACAGAGTCAAATCAACAAACAAATTCTCGTGTTCCTCCTCATCATCTCAATACCAGGTAAACATTTATTTGGTTCCTTCAAAACCTTAATTTATAGAATCATATTTATATCAAATTAATTTGCAGATAAAAAATGGCACCTGCTGCTTTAATCAATGCAAACCCAATTGTGTATGAAAAGAAGGAACGCCCACCAAGAATTAGACAACCTGGTGACAATGGTTTTGATGAATATGCACCCGAACTTATTGATCAGCTTGAAATTTTTGATATCCTTTTTTATCTTTTATTTTATTTATATAATCAATAACATCTTTTGTTATAAGTTGCAATATATATATATTTAGGCTGTGTTTGTTTAAGCTTATTTGTGGCTATGTGCTTATTTGAGATGGTTTTGGTTGAAACTTCTAACTAATTATTTCTCCGGATATATTGTGCTGTATTACAGCGGAAATCTAAATACTATTACCTGAACTGCTTAGATTTAAGTTGATTATCTGATTTTTTGTGTGTAAGCAGAAAAAATATGCAATCCCGAACACCCTATATTTGTTAATGTGTATATGTGTGGTCCTTAGCTTGTGCTTACAACATATTAGAGATATTAAGGATCCTGAACATCCTTATTCTCTAGAAGATTTGAAAGTTATTACAGAGGATGCCGTTGAGGTAGATGATAAGCGCAGTTATGTTCGGTAAGTAATTTTTTTGTTTTTGTCTGTTTACATTTTGCTTTAGTTAGTTTGGTAGTATGTAAGTTAAGGGAAATGTGATTATTTTCATGTAGCGTTACATTTACACCAACAGTTGAGCACTGCAGTATGGCAACGATTATCGGCCTTTGTTTGCGGGTTAAACTTATGCGTAGCCTTCCTTCCCGTTTTAAGGTATTTCCAGTTTTTGTTTGGATTATTTGGGAAGTGCATTTTGTGTTGTGTTCTGATGTTGCCTTGGTGATATGCTCATATGAATTTATTCTTTTATAAACCATAGAATGTTGCCATATGATGTGTAACCCTAAAATGTTGGAATATCAAATATGGACCTACTTTACTTATCCTTATCGAAATGTGCCAAAATCTAGTGATGAATTGTATGCATATTGATCATGATGACATCCATTATAACTTTCAGTCTTTTTGTACGCTTGTATTGTTGATGTTTCTATATTACTTCTTATTATAAGAATTGTTTTATTTGTTTAGGTTGACATCAGGGTAGCGCCTGGGACTCATGCAACTGAAGATGCAGGTTCTCACTCTTTTCCCTTCTCCGGCACTATTAGCTGCTTGTTTTTTATATCTAAATGCTTATCTGCATTGTGATTAAACTCTCTACTGCAGCATGCTTATTTACTTATTTTATTCATCTCAAGTTCTTATTCGAGTAAAGTGAAATGCTTGATGCATTCATTTAGTCATACTAATCTATATGTGCTTAAGTAATGCTAACAAATTTGTTTGTGAATTAATTAATGCCAACAAATTTGTTTGTGAACTTTGGTTTGCAGTTAAATTTTTTGAAGTTGGGATCTTTTTTTTGTGTATTTTGTGGTTAGACCACTGTTTGATCCATCTAAAAGCTCCCAAAGGAGGAAATTTTTAACTCGAAAATACCACTGTTTGATCCATCTAGTTAGCATATACACTTTTTGCAAAAGAATCGGGTGGCGAACACATTGACAACCTTAAAACATAGAAGATGGATCAAGTATGTGGTTAAAATTGGTTGTCATGCCGCGTCGACCTAAGGAACAAAACAATCTAGTGTGACACTTGCTTTAAATTTAAAATGTGGTTACATTGTCATTCACCAGAAGTGTGACAACCGTTAAGTGGGTGTGTAAAGCCAATGGTACGTCCTTGTTGGAAAATCCTACAAGCCAAGAAGATCAAACTTCGTCTTTTCTAAAGATAAATTTCCTACACTTAACTTGCATCTTTTGTCGTAGTTTGCAATTAAAAGCTTGAGATTCTGTCAACCTCAAAACTCTTGATAACATCATTCATTTTCAGTTTTGAGTGACACATTTGAATCCCAACAGACATGGTTGTCTGTAAAGACCAATGGCTCCTACACTATTCCACCACTGTGTACCACTTGAACTAAGCACACCCAGAAATATTCACAACCTTTACAGACAGATTCGGATAAGAAGTAACACGTCACTAAACATCCACTTATGACTTAACAAGACCACCTGATCTCCCAAACTGTTTTGATTTTGATTTAGAACTTGATACTTGTAGAGATACCATCTAAAAGTGGAATGAACTGAACTGCAGTTCAGTTGCTTAAAAGTGCAATGAAGAGAAAAAGCTGCTAAATTAGATAAGACCATTTGTAAGCTAGAAAAAGCAGAAGTTCATAAACTAGGAAGTTCAAGATCGAAGAATGTCATCAGATACAAACTAAATTATATTCCAAATCAGCCAAAATACCAAAAGCCCAGATCAAGCTGCTTTTGGTTTCTTCATCCGACTAATCATAAAATCATCATCAGATCCTTCGTCTGCTAGATTCGTCCACAATCTTTCTTTTCTTTGGTTGCACAGATGGAGCTTTAGACGGCGGTGCTTTCTTCTTTTCTGTTGAAACAGTAGTCTTTTTCTTATCAGAAACAAAATCATCATCAGATCCTTCATCACTTGAGTCATCGAAAATCTTTCTTTTTCTTGGTTGCACCGATGGAGCTTTAGATGCCGGCGTTTTCTTCTTTTCTGTTGAAACAGTAGTCGTTTTCTTAACAGAAACAGATGAATCACTTTGTCTCTTCACGGTGACTACTGTTTTCATTGGCGGACCAAGTTTTTTCATCTTTTTCGCCTCAAATAGCTTTTTGGCCACATCTTTTGGAAGCAACCCAGATTCCATCATCCTGTGATAACACACAGACACAAATTAATTTTTTGGGTAAAAGTAACATATATGAAGCTTCTGGCTGTGTCAGTTCCAGAAAAACTTAATGTCTTGCATGCTACTAAACTAAATCACTTGCTGCTAATCAGCATCGGAAAACTGTGTATGGTTTGATTTAAAACAATGTCCTGCTTAAGGTGATAGCTCGGCGAGTTTTTACCAACCCTCTCCTCTCATTTGGCTATGTAAATAACTTGACAAATTTTTAGAGGCCAACCATTTTCACTCCTTTTGAGTGTGACCAGATCCTCTGATCATGGCTAATAGAGAATCTAGTTCTTCCAAATAACATTAAGAACCTGATCAAATAATTACCATCAAGTCATGTCTAAATTTACTTGTATTCTTTCTTAATATTGTTATTATACGTAATTATGGGTGGGGTTTTGCGTGGCACCTTCATATCTGCCTCAAGTCATCCAGTAATTTAAATAAAAAAAAAAACCGTGAAAGATGGGTTGTGGGGTTCTGGATTTACTGTTAACTATGGGGATGCGACGATACGAACTTGATTTTATTAAATTATGCATTCCCCGTATATCTTTGAATAATGCTCATTAAAATTCTATTCCCCCTGTTATGCAGTGAACAAACAGTTGAACGATAAGGAAAGAGTTGCTGCTGCTCTTGAAAATCCAAATCTCGTGGATATGGTTGATGAATGTTTACATCCATCTTATGAGTGAATGTTGCATCCAATACTTAGTCAGTCACTCTGATACTTGTTGAGAGTCTCACGAGTCATATCTATACAGCAATAGTTTCCTTCTGTAACAGTTGTTTTTTCATCTTAGAGTGTATTTCTAGCGTTTATTATTTGGAGTAATGTATAGTGTTGTTCCTATCATTATCCTTGTAACTTTCTTTTCTTGTTCAACCAACCACCTTAAAAGCAGGGTGCTTTCTTTTCTTGCTTATGCATGATTTTGAATTTTGTATTACTTGTGCTCGAATGCCATCTTAAACAATTAGTGCGCAAGTTTTTTTACATATGTTAATCAAATCAACCGTTACATGAGCGGCTTTTGAATGATTGAATAGTTTTTGATTTTTTGTGTATCAATCACTTTCAGATTATCTGAGTTTGTGAGTAGAGGACAACTGATATGAGGTTAACGAGAAGCAATGCTAGCTTTGTGTTAATCTTTATATGTTGACCACGTCACTTGAGGTTGGCTTTAAAGCTTCCTAGAATTTTACGGCTAACTTAAGTACCAAATTGAACACTCACATTGAGGGATGAGCATTGTTCGTCATTGCCATCACTAAGTCACTAACTAGTTTCTCCTAAAACAGTGAAGGGGTGTCCATATTTGAATTTAGGACCTCATATCTCACATTCTAACAAGCAGGACAACACGCCTGTAACTGTAACAAGCACAAATGCATTTCATATCTCAAAAATAGCATCCTATATTCCTTGCAAAAAGCTGGTGCATATACGTTTACATTTTTAGAGAAAAAATGTGTCCCTTTGAAACATATATGTCCGAAAACACACATCTAAACCACAATAATGAAGCAATTAAGCGTAACTAGATTAAAACTGAAATGGAACGGGTAACAGACAAAGTCTTTATGCAACAGACGAGTTGAGTTGTTGGAAGGCTGTGTACTACAACACAAGTTATGGCCTAACGTATTTTTCACAAATATCAGAGTTCGTCTGTTAGAAGGGCTTTAAATTGTGAAAATTGGGAAAGACATGTTACTTAAAATTCCAGAGATTTTATATATAAAATTTCAGCTTTTCATCTTGTTAGAATCAGCTCAGAAATGCAGTTTTTTAATTGTTAACAAAGAGACAAATTTACACAATGCATAAAGACGGGACCTGTCGATTGTCAATCACACCCCCTTGGTTCAACTAGGGGCGCCATGTTTCTAATCAAGATCGTCAACAGTTGCACACCCGAACAAAGCAATATGAAGGCTTAATATCATAAAATAACACTAGTACGAAGTAAAAGTATCATTCCCTGAAAGGACAACAGTTGTTTATATGCAACTCCAACCTTAAATAAAAAATTCTAGAAAGTAAGGTACAAAAGAAGCTCCTTTCATCGGATAAACCGTAAGTGAAATCCACAATGAAGCTTACACAGAGCTGAACCAAATGAACTTGACATTAGTCTTTTGATCTCTTTTCGTTGCTCTATTACGAGCTCTTCTATGGGATTTAAAGAGATTGTTACAGATGGGAACAAGAACTTAAGATGCAACCAAATCAGGTGTCTCTGCTTCCACAGATGTCAATGCGGTGTGTACTTTTCCCACCCAACCATCGAGCCTATCACGCAGGGATTTTATTTGAGGAATTCCCAGAACTCTTGGTTGCACCCATGAAACATAGACTGTTCCATCAACCTGATCAATTATTCCCTCGATAAGATGAACCTGCAATAATCGCAGACTTCTTTAACACTCCCAACACAAAAGAACAATAAATACTAAAAATAGTATCAGTATACACTATGTACAACAATTACAAGTTACACGTGCAATATAGAGGTCCCCAGTACAAAGTTCCAAGTAAATCAATAGGCAAAAATAGCCTATCAATTACCCTTCGTTAGCAAGGTCCCAGAATTAATGGAAATCCTCTATAACCAAAAATACAATAGCAAACACACAGGTTTCTAGAACCAAAAAGAAAACAGTGAAGACACATGTTTCGAGGAATATCCGTGAATAGGTAGTACTTGTAGAAGTTGAAGTCTTATTTTTCAGGATATACATGTTGTCGTTCCTGTGACATGCTCCATGTAAGGGGCATTTGGGGCTTATCAAAATTAGCTAATCTGCTTAATGTGTAAATACAACTAATAAGCAGTACTGAGGGTGCTCGGGATTGCTTATACACACTACTTATCAGTTTATTTGCGAGTAATATAATTGTTTTAAGTGAGCAACTTGAAACCGCTTATCAAAACGGCTCATTTCAAAAAGCAATAATCAGATAAATCGCTTATCATAAGCAACCAGGACACCCCCCAAGACAAGATGATCAATGTTCCTTGACCCATTCAACAAAAAAAAAAGGATTTGTGACCAGATCAGGATTGATATGTTTACCAATTCATAACAATTGACCTGGTGTTAACAAGGATAATGTTTTATTTCAATATAAAAACTTCACAAATCGACTTAATAAAAGACATTTAAACAATTTACCACTATAGATCACCACATATATATCTCCCTATTCTGTGCAAAAAGACTTGATGGAACTGGAGTTTTTCTCATGTCCTTGATGATGCCTTGGTGTAAGAGCCTCTGTGTTTAAAAGGTGTGGAGTTTTTTAGCACAGGCAGGGTGTTTGCACTAGGGAAATGTAATCAAGGAATGAATTTTCTCCATGGTTGCCTAGTGCTGGTGTACACTCCTAGACTAGAAGAATGGATATTATTACTGTTCCATTGCTTAGGTTCAGTTGTATGCAATTCATAGTATATATTTCAGCTGTCTTGTGCTTTTGTGGGACTTTGTGGGGCATGTCCATCAAAAGGCAAAGATTTGCTTATTTGTATTCTCACTAAGTATGTTCTATTAATAATTCACCCATTTCACTTAAAAAAAAATATATCTCCCTAAAACGAGGATCGAAAGCTACCTTGTATATTTTCAACCTAACCTTAGCTGTTTTGTTTACTGTAACAGGTAAGTATCACATGATATATATGGTAATGAAGTAATGACCATCGATATAGGTGTCGCAAACAATATGGTAACGATCACTAAACTCTTTCAACACAGCAATTCCTACGAGACCACAAACCAAGTTTTATGCAACTCCTCTGTCCTTTACAAAAGAAGTCGATAAAAAACCAAGCATAACCACGTGGACAAACAATCTTATATATAAAGTTCCGTCAGACAAGCTTCGTGATCATTACCTAACATATACTTATTCTTCAAGATGAGATTAGAAGGAAGAGTTAAGTACTAACTCACTATCAAATATGTTTCAGAATAGTCTCTCACTCCCTCTAATCAATGGGTCACTAAGTCGGGCTAGACATCCTACACAGCCATGAGAATGAACATTAACGCATTATTGTAAGGTGGACCAAAGAATATAACATTCTGGCCTTCTATTTCTACTTCTTTAGATAAAAATTCTCTTCTAGTGTCAGTGAGTTTACTTGTTCAAGGGTTTCATCTTTGTAATACAAGAAGTACATAAAATGGCGAGGAGATATGTGCCTAATTCCCTAGACTTTTTGGCGGCGTTTGATGTTAAAATACAGCAGATAGGTTATCAACAATTAAGAGTATATCCACTTACAGAAAGACTCTTCATGAGAAGGTATTCAACATCTTCAACTTTAAGTTTTGTCCGCTCTGCAATGATGCTTAGTGGGATAGTTCTTTCTTCTGATGGTCGACTGCAAGAATATAAATAAATATCCAAATTAACAACTCTAAGTCTTAACTTCATAAATAATCTTGATAATAAATTAAAAAATGCGCCATGAAACCTGAAGATAATTTCCATCAAGCAGAGAATGTTGATCTTTTCCAAAAGCTTCTGCTCGTTAGCCACCAAAGCAGGCTGAGCACTAAGAGAAGCTCCATGTACACGACATAATTCTTGATAGCGAACTAGATCTCCAGCGTTAAAAGCTTCAAGAATGTAGTAAAGCCATTCAACCTTTGTCCCTAGCAGACTCTTTACCTACGATTGTTCAAAGGAAACAACAAAACCTGATTTTAACTTTTCTGGAATGCACAGAGTTTTATGGAACTGATACAAGCAGTAACAGTCATGAGTCGAATTAAATCACGCCAACTTGTTAGTTGATAAACAGTATCATGTCAGAAAGTTGTCAGTATACTCACAATTGGATGCGCAAGTAGCTCCCCAAAGTTGTAGACGTTCTCTCCCAGCAATGCAGATAAAGATAGATCAAAAGCAAGATCCTAAAGAGAAAGATATAAAAAATTACAAAGAAAATTCAATAGTATACGAAACTTAAATGTCAAAAGTTGTAACAGGAGTTGAGATCGCATACCAGCTTAAATGAATCTGATAGGGACTCAACTGAGGTGTATGCCAAATAAAGAAGAGCACTCTTGTAGAACTCAGCAAACTCTTGGCGGGATTTATGGTACTGAGACGACACCCAATAATAATTGGCATAAACTGACGGATCAATGTCAGTCATGCTATCAAGAGTAGTCTTCCCATCTTCTAAAAGATTCTTACACCCTTTTTGATCTCCTTTCTCAAGATTAAACACTGCTATCTGCATCTTGATATATAGAATTGGCTCCTCAATTCGCGACTCTTTTGTAGCCCTAAGCTTTTCAATGACCCCTTCAAGATAACTTATGGCAGCTTCTTTCTCTGAATATTGCCGAGAGACAATAACAGCAAAGTGTGCTAGCTTAAGAAGGTTGATCTTAGTCTCGAAATCAGTTATGAAATTGTGATACAACTGAATGAGAGCATCACCCGCCTGAAATTAAGATTATAAAAAATATTACATGTGCACAAATGCAGAACTTTTTTTGCTTATTTACTACTAATAAAACACAACAACAAAAAAGCCCAAAAGGTGCTGCTTCCAGAAAGATCTCCATCAATTGGTTACTTACTACTAATACTATAGCATAATGTAACAAGCTCAAGTTTACAATCTCATGTATAAAACTGCAATCATAGACATGTATAGCCAAATTCTGATTTGCCAAACATTACGCACAATATATAATAACGAAACAGAGATACAAGGGAGTCCGTAACTACTACATGTATTCAATTTCTTCAACAACTCATCTTTTACACCAATCCACCAAATTGTTCCATATCAGTATTATCTAGTAAGTTAGTTTCAAGGACATTACGTAAATGCTATATAAGCACTTTTTTCCGTAAAATTCTGGTATTAAACCTAGGGCTGAGCAATCCCGACCGACACCCGAAAACCGTCCCGAAACCGAACCGAGCACACTCGGTTCGGGACGGGCCGAAAACCGAGAAAACAAAGCCAAATTCCCGAATACCGACCGAACCCGACGTCCCGAATCCCGAACCGATCATACTCGGGTCGGGAGTCGGTTTGGATTTTGCAATTACTCGGTTTCGGGTCGGTTCCGGCCCGACGCTCACCCCTAATTAAACCAATCTTATCACTTCTATATCGCCGTTATCACCTAAATGTTGTTTCTTCACTTCTCAAAAGGAATTATACTTTCATCCGTCAAACCTAATGTGCATGAAATAGCTTATTCGCGTAAACTAAGCTTATTTTTTTCAATAAGCACATTTGAACCTGCTTATCAGCTTATTTTAGGATAAAGCTGGTTTTTACTTTTTAGTTTCTACAATCATACCAAATCCAAACAATATTTCATGAAGTGCTTATTTATAAGCTGCCTATACAAAATTCACAGTACAACAATCAAATCAAACCAAAACCCTAACTTCTTAATATCATTAATAAATTGTGAAAATTGGGAAAGACATGTTACTTAAAATTCCAGAGATTTTATATATAAAATTTCAGCTTTTCAGCTTGTTAGAATCAGCTCAGAAATGCAGTTTTTTAATTGTTAACAAAGAGACAAACTTACACAATGCATAAAGACAAGACCTGTCGATTGTCAATCACACCCCCTTGGTTCAACTAGGGGCGCCATGTTTCTAATCAAGATCGTCAACAGTTGCACACCCGAACAAAGCAATATGAAGGCTTAATATCATAAAATAACACTAGTACAAAGTAAAAGTATCATTCCCTGAAAGGACAACAGTTGTTTATATGCAACTCCAACCTTAAATAAAAAATTCTAGAAAGTAAGGTACAAAAGAAGATCCTTTCATCGGATAAACCGTAAGTGAAATCCACAATGAAGCTTACACAGAGCTTAACCAAATGAACTTGACATTAGTCTTTTGATCTCTTTTCGTTGCTCTATTACGAGCTCTTCTATGGGATTTAAAGAGATTGTTACAGATGGGAACAAGAACTTAAGATGCAACCAAATCAGGTGTCTCTGCTTCCACAGATGTCAATGCGGTGTGTACTTTTCCCACCCAACCATCGAGCCTATCACGCAGGGATTTTATTTGAGGAATTCCCAGAACTCTTGGTTGCACCCATGAAACATAGACGGTTCCATCAACCTGATCAATTATTCCCTCGATAAGATGAACCTGCAATAATAGCAGACTTCTTTAACACTCCAACAGAAAAGAACAATAAATACTAAAAATAGTATCAGTATATACTATGTACAACAATTACAAGTTACACGTGCAATATAGAGGTACCCCAGTACAAAGTTCCAAGCAAATCAATAGGCAGAAATAGCCTATCAATTACCCTTCGTTAGCAAGGTCCCAGAATTAATGGAAGTCCTCTATAACCAAAAATGTAATAGTAAACACACAGGTTTCTAGAACCAAAAAGAAAACAGTGAAGACACATGTTTCGAGGAATATCCGTGAATAGGTAGTACTTGTAGAAGTTGAAGTCTTATTTTTCAGGATACACATGTTGTCGTTCCTGTGACATGCTCCATGTAAGGGGCATTTGGGGCTTATCAAAATTTGCTAATCTGCTTATTGTGTAAATACAACTAATAAGCAGTACTGAGGGTGCTCGGGATTGCTTATACACACTACTTACCAGTTTATTTGCGAGTAATATAAATTGTTTTAAGTGAGCAACTTGAAACCGCTTATCAAAACGGCTCATTTCAAAAAGCAATAATCAGATAAATCACTTATCATAAGCAACCAGAACACCCCCCAAGACAAGATGATCAATGTTCCTTGACCCATTCATAACAATTGACCTGGTGTTAACAAGTATAATGTTTTAGTTCAATATAAAAACTTCACAAATCAACTTAATAAAAGACATTTAAACAATTTACCACTATAGATCACCACATAATATATCTCCCTATTCTGTGCAAAAAGACTCGATGGAACTGGAGTTTTTCTCATGTCCTTGATGATGCCTTGGTGTAAGAGCCTCTGTGTTTAAAAGGTGTGGAGTTTTTAAGCACAGGCAGGGTGTTTGCACTAGGGAAATGTAATCAAGGAATGGATTTTCTCCATGGTTGCCTAGTGCTGGTGTACACTCCTAGACTAGAAGAATGGATATTGTTACTGTTCCACTGCTTAGGTTCAGTTGCATGCAATTCATAGTATATGTTTCAGCTGTCTTGTGCTTTTGTGGGACTTTGTGGGGCATGTCCATCAAAATTCAAAAGGCAAAGATTTGCTTATTTGTATTCTCACCGAGTATGTTTTAGTAATATAATTCACCCATTTCACTTAAAAATAATATATCTCCCTAAAACGAGGATCGAAAGCTACCTTGTATATCTTCAACCTAACCTTTAGTTGTTTTGTTTACTGTAACAGGTAAGTATCACATTATATATATATGGTAATGAAGTAATGACCATCGATATTGTAACGATCACTAAACTCTTTGAACACAGCAATTCCTACGAGACCACGAACCAAGTTTTATGCAACTCCTCTGTCCTTTACAAAAGAAGTCGATAAAAAACCAAGCATAACCACGTGGACAAACAATCTTATATATAAAGTTCCATCAGACAAGCTTCGTGATCATTACCTAACATTTACTTATTCTTTCAAGATGAGATTAGAAGGAAGAATTAAGTACTAACTCACTATCAAATATGTTTCAGAATAGTCTCTCACTCCCTCTAATCAATGGGTCACTAAGTCAGGCTAGACATCCTACACAGCCAGGAGAATGAGCATTAAGGCATTATTGTAAGGTGGACCAAAGAATATAACATTCTGGCCTTCTACTTCTACTTATTTAGATAAAATCCTCTTCTAGTGTCAGTGAGTTTACTTGTTCTAGGGTTTCATCTTTGTAATGCAAGAAGTACATATAAAGGCGAGGAGATATGTGCTTAATTCCCTAGACTTTTTGGCGGCGTTTGATGTTAAAATACAGCAGATAGGTTATCAACAATTAAGGGTATATCCACTTACAGAAAGACTCTTCATGAGAAGGTATTCAACATCTTCAACTTTAAGTTTTGTCCGCTCTGCAATGATGCTTAGTGGGATAGTTCTTTCTTCTGATGGTCGACTGCAAGAATATAAATAAATATCCAAATTAACAACTCTAAGTCTTAACTTTATAAATAATCTTGATAATAAATTAAAAAATGCGCCATGAAACCTGAAGATAATTTCCATCAAGCAGAGAATGTTGATCTTTTCCAAAAGCTTCTGCTCGTTAGCCACCAAAGCAGGCTGAGCACTAAGAGAAGCTCCATGGACACGACATAATTCTTGATAGCGAACTAGATCTCCAGCGTTAAACGCTTCAAGAATGTAGTAAAGCCATTCAACCTTTGTCCCTAGCAGACTCTTTACCTACAATTGTTCAAAGGAAACAACAAAACTTGATTTTAACTTTTCTGGAATGCATACAGTTTTACGGAACTGATACAAGCAGTAACAGTCATGAGTCGAATAAGATCACGCCAACTTGTTAGTTGATATCTCCACGTTTTGGTGGAAAACGTATAAACAGTATCATGTCAGAAAGTTGTCAGTATACTCACAATTGGATGCGCAAGTAGCTCCCCAAAGTTGTAGACGTTCTCTCCCAGCAACGCAGATAAAGATAGATCAAAAGCAAGATCCTAAAGAGAAAAATATAAAAAATTACAAAGAAAATTCAATATTATACAAAACTTAAATGTCAAAAGTTGTAACAGGAGTTGAGATTGCATACCAGCTTAAATGAATCTGATAGGGACTCAACTGAGGTGTACGCCAAATAAAGAAGAGCACTCTTGTAGAACTCAGCAAACTCTTGGCGGGATTTATGGTACTGAGACGACACCCAATAATAATTGGCATAAACTGACGGATCAATGTCAGTCATGCTATCAAGAGTAGTCTTCCCATCTTCTAAAAGATTCTTACACCCTTTTTGATCTCCTTTCTCAAGATTAAACACTGCTATCTGCATCTTGATATATAGAATTGGCTCCTCAATTCGCGACTCTTTTGTAGCCCTAAGCTTCTCAATGACCCCTTCAAGATAACTTATGGCAGCTTCTTTCTCTGAATATTGCCGAGAGACAATAACAGCGAAGTGTGCTAGCTTAAGAAGGTTGATCTTAGTCTCGAAATCAGTTATGAAATTGTGATACAACTGAATGAGAGCATCACCCGCCTGAAATAAAGATTATAAAAAATATTACATGTGCACAAATGCAGAACTTTTTTTACTTATTTACTACTAATAAAACAAAACAACAACAAAACCCAAAAGGGGCTGCTTCCAGAAAGATCTCCGTCAATTGGTTACTTACTACTAATACTATAGCATAATGTAACAAGCTCAAGTTTACAATCTCATGTATAAAACTGCAATCATAGACATGTATAGCCAAATTCTGATTTGCCAAACATTACGCACAATATATAATAACGAAACAGAGATACAAGGGAGTCCGTAACTGCTACATGTATTCAATTTCTTCAACAACTCATCTTTGACACCAATACACCAAATTGTTCCAGGTCAGTATTATCTAGTAAGTTAGTTTCAAGGAGATTACGTAAATGCTATATAAGCACTTTTTTCCGTAAAATTCTGGTATTAAACCTAGGGCTGAGCAATCCCGACCGACACCCGAAAACCGTCCCGAAACCGAACCGAGCACACTCGGTTCGGGACTCGGTTTGCATTTTCAAGGTTTTCAGTTTCGGGCTGTGTCTGTTTCGGGTTGGGACGGGCCGAAAACCGAGAAAACAAAGCCAAATTCCCAAATCTCGACCAAACCCGACATCCCGAATCGTCCCGAATCCCGAACCGACCATACTCGGGGCGGGAGTCGGTTTGGATTTTGCAAGTACTCGGTTTCGGGTCGGGACGGGTCGGTTCCGGCCCGACGCTCACCCCTAATTAAACCAATCTTATCACTTCTATATCGCCGTTATCACCTAAAAGTTGTTTCTTCACTTCTCAAAAGGAATTACACTTTCATCCGCCAAACCTAATGTGCATGAAATAGCTTATTCGCGTAACTAAGCTTATTTTTTTTCAATAAGCACATTTGGTCCTGCTTATCAGATTATTTTAAGATAAACTTGTTTTTAAATTCTACAATCATACCAAATCCAAACAATATTTCATGAAGTGCTTATTTATAAGCTGCTTATACAAAATTCACAATACAACAATCAAATCAAAAACCAAAACCCTAGCTTCTTAATATCATTAATAAGATGAAATAGAGTAATTAAATCAGACCTGAAAAACAGCAAGAGCAACAAACTGTTCAAGCTTCAAAGTGAGTTGATGCCAAAGCTTCCTTTGGTACAAATCAGCAAGCGTAGTGTACCATTCGGATAACTCAGGGTGACTAGTGCGGAGCGACTCAAGGTATTCAAGTGCTGCCATGGTTGGTTTAGGTTTCCGGTGAGTAGTAGTAGTGATTTGATCTGTGAATATTTGTTGTTTTTGTATTGTGGGTGGTGGTTTCTTTTCCCCAAAGAAACGAATTTGGGGATTTTTCAATCTGGATCTTCCGGACCCGACCCGTTTTAAAAAGTGTACTTTTTTTTTTTTTGAAAGATAAATTTCATTCAACCACAAACGCCACAGACAGTCCTCAAAGCAAGGACCCCCTGGACAAACGACATTACATCAAGTCTAAAGGATATTTACACCATCTATTCTGATCAATACCTTTTAGTCTTGATCTATGACGAATCCAAAAAAACGACGACAATTTAATATTTTCCACCACTTCAATCGCTCTCAGGGACTTGTTGTTGAAGACTATATCATTCCTTTCATTCCATATAGACCACATAGCTGTATAAATAATACCTCGAAGGGCTTGGATCTCTTTTTTAGTCTTTGTCTGATTATCGGCCAACATCAAAAGATCGCTAATGTCAAACGCGAACACCGGACTTTGTCTACACCATGCTCCCACTCTAGACCAGATTTCGGATGTAAACAGGCATCCTGTGAACAGATGCGTAGAAGTTTCCTGATCCGCATCACAAAGAGGACATAATTCGTTGTTTAGCTGCATCCCACGTTTAACCAATTCCACCCTTGTAGGCAACCTCTTTAGATTCGCCCGCCAAACCATAATATTGCACTTGAGAGGCGTCCATCCGACCCATTTCAGCTTCGAAACATTGGCTGGCATCTGTCTATCGGCTATCACCTTCTTTGCTTTATTCACCGTGAATATACCATCTTTGTCGCCTTCCCACTTCCAGCAATCATCTCCATTCTCCCACTGATGATCATAAATGGCCGATAACAATACAAAAAGTTCACTAACTTCCTCATTAGTAGAAGGGTTCCGGCGCCACTCCCAAGCTAAAGTTTTTACACCATCAACGAACTGAACTCGACTAGCTACCGTGGCCCATTTATGTTTTTCCAATCTGAATAAATTTGGATATTGTTTACGCAACGGTCCATTTCCGATCCAATTATCTCCCCAAAAATTAATTGATGATCCGTTTCCAACCACGCCCACAAAATAGCTATTAAGATCTCTATCGTTTTGTTGCCTTTTCTCGCCTACTTTCACAATTTACTTCCAACAACCACTAGCCGAGGGGTTACATGGTAACATAGTCCAAGCTCTACTCGAACCGTGACACCCCACAACTACCTTTTTCCACATGCTACTACCTGCGTTTTTAAAACGCCACGCCCATTTGAGGAGGAGAGCTTCATTGATACATTGCAGCCTACTAACACCTAAACCACCCTCAACTTTAGGCGTAGTAACAACATCCCAAGCCACCCACGAAATCTTTCTCTCAACCGAAGACCCCGACAACAAAAAGCGCCTCATAATCGCTCAATACTATCAATCACCGCCTTAGGAGCCTTATATAGAGAAAAATAATAAATCAGTAAGTTTTCAAGAACCGATTTAATAAGAATCAACCTCCCTCATATCTTTTTTTTTAATCTATTAATTAGTAATATTATTTTGGATTAATTGCTTGAAAATGTATCATATTTGTCACTTTTTGTTATTGTGTGTACTGAACTTTTATTTTTCTTATTGTGTGTACTAAACTTTCAAAGTTCGATTATTGTGTGTATTTTATAACCATTTTACCCTTACTTTTTTCAAATTTTGAAAGGTAAAATGATCATTTTACATGGCTGAATAGTCACGAAATAATCGAAATTTGAAGGTTCAATACACACAATAAGAAAAAAATAAGTTCAATACACACAATAACAAAAAGTGACAAGTATTATACATTTTCAAGTAATTAACCCTATTATTTTACCACTCATATGTAACATAATATTTACTCAAATATTTTTAACAATCGATCATTTATCTGTGCAAAAAAATAAGATCTAACTTATTTCATTTTTTACTATATTTTTCGCAACATATTTCTCATATTTCTTTTTTAGGATGTCTCAAAATAATTGTCCAATTTTCATTTTAATTAAGAAAAAAAGAATTTAGTGGATGGATATTCTATTTGAGGGATTGAGAGTTATATTGGTCTCATTTTTATTTGAGTTTGTTGTTACAGATTTTATTTACTTTGTTGTAACCTGATTTTTACTCTTTTCTACGAAAGATGTTCTCAAACTTAATTAGCAAAAAACATTAGATGCCTTTTATATCATTTATAGAATTAATTTTATTTTATGTAGCATGAATATTTCATATGCATATGTCTAACTAACATATCATTTATTCATATAATATAAAAAAGTGTTCTATTCTATAAACATATTTCTTTCTATAACAAATTCAAAACTACTATTCCACGATTTTTCATTTAATCCCGTGAATTTCACAAGTCAATAAACTAGTATATCTATACGAGTAGACGTGATTTTGTAACTAAAAATAATAATAATTGTTATATCGTGATTAAGTGTGTCGGGTAACTAAATAAAAAAATTTCTACAATTTACTTTGACCTTATAAAAAGTATTTTAAACACAAAAGTATATTTGTCTTTCTCTGGTTCTCATTTTGAGTTTTAAGCAAGATCAAAGGAAAACCAGATTTAAAATCTTTATGTAATATTGTAAAATATGCCCGAATTTAGCAAGATATGCCTAAATCGAACAAGATATCCTCATGATATCAATGGGGTCATGCATGAGGTAATAATACATTTTAATTATGCTTTTAAAATAATTAGACGAGTACTCGTGCATAGCAACGGGATTTATAACGGCATATAGTTATAGTGATATTTTGGTTAAGTGCTTTGTGTAATGTTTTGTGTAACTATAGTTGTTTGCCGCTATAAAATCCCGTTCTTATGCATGGGTACTCCTCTAGTTATTTCTTAAACCTCCAATATGCATACGCCTCTTTTATATAACTTTGGCATAACCCGTTGATATGTTCGTAAAACAAAAGTAATGTGATCAACTATTATCTAAGGAAAATAGTAATATTTATATTTATTAATATTTTTCATTTCAATAAACTAAATTTATAAATGCTTTTTCATCAGAAAGATACATAAGAAGCCATATGAAGAAAGTAATTTTTTTATTTTTCTTCACTCATGATTTTATGATTTACAAATTAACTTTATATATAATTTATTGCTTATACATGAGTTTTCATTCGAAAATAGTGAAAGATAAAGTACATGCCATATACAAGCCTTTCATTGCAATGAATGTATTATTAAATGTACCACATATTTCTTGCAATTTTGAACCCCATTCAACATTTCACATATTTATCTCACATTTGACAATTTTCAACTTTTAAACATTTTACATTTGACCATTTTGATTTTATATATAGTATAGATGTGTAAGTAAATTTGTGTTTACTTGCAAAATGTATAGTCTAGTAGAAGCTAATTGTTGATTTAGTTTAAGAATTTGTGTACTTTATTTTTTACTTGAAATGATTTTATGATTGTTATTGATAAAACGCATAAAGATCGGAGATTATAAATAAACAATTTTGCTGTTTACTTGTATTAACACAAACTTTAAAAAAANCGATTAACTTCATCTTCTAAATGCAGTCTCTCTTCATAACAATTCATGACAACCTCAAGTGAGGACACTCCTTCATTATAGGAAGCTGCAAATCAGGCTACTGATCCTAAAGCAAATGCGCTAACATTATCATTCTTTTTCAATCTTTCATAAAATACTAATTACATTTATTCCCACATGATGGATGTCTGTATCATGGATTGTCAAATCACTCGTTTACACACATTACCGACCAAAAACCACTATTTTTTTAACTCTAAAACTTATTTTGGGATAAACAGACAGAGTGGCAAAAGTACAATAAAGCTACTGTGGAAGTGACAAAAGGAAACCATGTAGAGTAGCTTACATTGTGTCGGATCCATCTCGATGAACAATTAGGGTCCTCCCATAATAGGATGTAGACCGAGTCATCTGGCCTTGTTTATAGAATCGAGGTTCTTGAGCTGCATTATATATAGCACAAACAATATCTTCTCTTCCGGCACAATCTGCAATCAAACCAAGATTGCATTAGCAATCCTACAATGATACCAACTCAATCAGAGAAATAGTAATTTATAAATAAATCTTTAGGAAAAGCTTTAAAATATGAAAAAATCTAAACAACTTATAAATACACTTACTCCTCGTCTTGTTGACCGATACAACAAAAACATATATCGAAGCTTTAAGCCATAGATCCGACCACAATCAAGAATAACAACATGGTTGGAAAGTCGTTTCTAGGATCTGCAGCGAAAAACAATAGTTAACATAATACTGTTTGAATTTTCATATGGTACTACAAACTGTATTTAAATTCATCAATTCAATAAAAACACCCAACAATGTTTATCGATGATAAGCTTCATGAAGCTTTCCAAAGATTGCAAAAACTATTATGCTTTAGCTTCGATCTTTCCCAAACACCCCCTTAAACTTTTGTGCATTGCACCAAACAATATATGTTGTTAAGGAGTTAAGGACTATGCTGAACAGGTCAGTTTTTTCCTTCCAAAAGCTTTAAAAAATTAAAAAAAAAAAAAAAAAAAAAAAAAAAAAAAAAACAAAAAAAACAAAAAAACAGGTACAAAGAGGCGCAAGTGACTCAAATATTTATATATAACTCTAAATTTTGATTGGAAGCCCAACAATACTTTACATTCTTTTTCTCAACTCCTTTATTAACTTGAGCCCATTTTAAGATGCTTGTCTGGTTATCTATTTATGTAAAGCCCATCGAGCCAAAAAAATCGTATCACAAATTCCCTTTAAAATATAAGTTTTATTATGAACATTAGGTATAAAAACATATAAATATCAAGAAAATTATGTTAGATTAATAAAACTGAACTCATATATAAAAATAAAAAATGTTGTTTTTTGTAATTTTACATCATAAATCATTAAATAATCTGATTTAAAATAAATTACTATAAACAATATTTACATGCAAATTTTAAATGAAGATGGACAATTCCCAAACACCCCTTAAAACTACTACAACAAATAAGGAAAGACATTCAAACTACATCCTACTTTCGTCTCATAATTATTGTCCAGTATTGACTTTTGAAGTATTTATTTTGCAACTTTGATCTTAAATATTTTTATTTGTGTTATATAATACTTAATGAAAATTATATCAATAAAAATACATTTAAAACTCAATCAATTTATATATTTTGCATCAAGTAATATATAGTACAAATAAAAATATTTAAGGTCAAAGTTGAAAACTAACGACTTCAAAGTAAACACTGGACAATAATTACGGAACGGAAGGAGTACAAATGATACTGCAATTAGTCTGCATTCCAGCACAAGACTTTGATCTTACTAATTCATCAACTTCACAAAAGTTCTTAGGATATGCCACCGGCCCAACGCCATGGCGCGAGAACTACATCGAGGCTGGTGCCATCTGGCTTGGTGTCGTGGTGACCAACCCACGCGAAATGTTTTTGATGTGCCATGAAATCATTTTGATGGATTGTTTTATAGATGTGTGGGTAAGAGGCAGGGACGGAACCAGGGGTTCCCGCGGGGTCTTGGGATCCCCACGGATTTTTTCGGTTTAGTGTTAATTTATAAAAAAATATATCAAATTTCTTAAATACACCCAGTCCATCAAAATGTGTTTTTTTTATTACAGTTCAAAAAATTTATGCACCCATTTATATTTTGTCTTGATTTCTTCCCTAGTAAGAGGTATAATTGAGTGTATTTTATAAATGTTTTTGGAGAGTAAGGAAGATGTCTGACCCTTCTTTCTCAGTCATCTTCCTTACTCTCCAAAAACATTTATAAAATACACTCAATTATACCTCTTACTAGGGAAGAAATCAAGACAAAAAATTTATGCACCCATTTATATTTTGTCTTGATTTCTTCCCTAGTAAGAGGTATAATTGAGTGTATTTTATAAATGTTTTTGGAGAGTAAGGAAGATGACTGAGAAAGAAGGGTCAGACATTTTCTTTTTACCTGAGTGTCCGACTTGACATTGCGAGCCGATGAATCCCAGGGAGACTACTCTTTCGATAGCCCGGAGTCGACGCAGGTGAACCTCCGTGGGTAATAGAGGATTAATTTTCTCCCCAGGGTTCGAACCCAAGACCTCTAGGCACTTTCATCCGTAGGGCGACTAACTATTTTTTATTTATTTTTTAATTATTAAAGTCTGTAAGTGTCCTAAGGGACTGAGATGAGGGAAATCACCCTCATCCTTTATACCTCAACGTTTTTTGGAGTAATGAATTTTACCGGGATGAATTAACCCTTTTACCCAATTTTTTTTCCCTGTTATCTGTTTAATATAATTTTGTTTTTAGACGTCTAGGTACAGTTGGTTGGTAGCTTTGCGCCATCCCACCAGCCAAGCACCATGGAGCCACAACCATACCCTGGTTGGGCTGTTAGCCTCTCCCGCCACCACTACCAGCCCACGCGGTGGAATTTACTTTTTCTTTTCTTTTTTTTAGACAACTTTTCTATTTGGATGAAATTAGCTCAAAATCGATTATATACGTTTTGGGAGCTCCAAAACGCAGAAACGAAGAGACTCAAAAGAAATATGTAAAAGTTATAGTTGAGTTGTGGTCTACAATGTGAAACATGAAAGAAGTGACGTTAATATAAAACCCTAATAAATATACTAGATTTCTCAATATGAAGCGATAATAGTTTACACTATTGCTCTTTTCTCAAAGGCCCATTCAAATATCTTTATCAAGTATAATACGATAAACATCAGGAACAATTTATAAAATTAACTGTTCCTGAACAATTAATTTTGTTTAAGATAGAAGAGTGCACAACAAACTTCGACAAGATATGGTCGAGCATTAATGGAATCTTAATGATAAAATTGTATTTTTCGGTATCGTTATTTTAGTTTGTATTTGTCATTTTATGTATCTTTTTATTAACAAAGTTTAATTTTAATTAAATATATTATTTTATTTAAAAAAATGTAAAAGAAATTATGCATCATGGCATCAGAAAACTAGTGTTATGTCAAGGAAGGGTGTTTTGGTGCAATCACTAAAATTGGTGCCATGAGCAAAAAGTGCTGAGACGGCACCATTTTTACCTATGGCACCACCCCACAACACCAAATATACATAGCGCTCTTAGAGTTATACACGTTATTAAACAGTCAAAAATGATCTCTAGTAGCCCATCATGTACTTCACAGTCTCCCAATCACGTGGTCTAAGTTCACTATCCATTTTCATGAGTTTATTAAATTTACCATTTCTTTCAAATGTTAATTGTTTAAATATAATTTATAAGTTGTGCACTCTATGTTATCAACATGTATGGATCACTATTTTGGAGCATGTTACGACACATGAAAGAGTAAATTTAAGTTTACTAAGTACAAATAACTCATTTTGCAGATTAAGATTATACAGCATGACTGTTAACTTTTGTGTTGTGTTGCACTTGCAATTTTAGAGTACTTATGCATGAAGAGCGTACCTGTAATTGTGTCTTTCTCTTTTCGTTTCAACACAACTCAAGAACATAAAATGTAATAACTTTCTTTTTCTATTCCTTTCATCTCAAGAACACGAATATAATAAGACAATTTTCTTTCTTTTCTTTTCATTTCATTTTTTTTAAACTCGAAAATGCAACGTTAAACCAAATGCATCTATAAAAAATTTACTGTCACAAAAATAAATTAATGTCTATGAACAACCACAACCTACTCTAATTCCAACCCTTTGGTCAACATTCAAGGTTCAAGAATACAATGAGTCAAGAGCTACAACTTTGACAAAAAATGATAATTTTATATAAATATATCTTTGTTTTGCTGCAAAGTTAATCTGACCGTTCATTTGGTCTTTTTATAATTCACAGTAATGTGTTTGGTAGATAGAGAAATGAGATGAGAGAAGACAAATAATATGATAGAGATAGGTACTCTCAGAGCTGTGCCCATGGGCTTCAGCACCAACCTTTAGCACCATATGTCATATCGCAACTTGTGCCAAAACATCTTGGCTAGTATATAATATCCCACGCCAAAGTCATTTTATTTTTATTTTTTTATTTTTTATTTTATTTTAGTTTTGTGTACAATGGCACCACTTTATTCTACGACATCACTTTTTTTGCTAGAAAGGGGGGTTTTGGTGCCATAGCTAAAAGTGATGCCATGGGAAAAAAGTGCTGAGGTGACACCACTTTTTCCTATGGCACCACCCACGACACCTAGAAATAAAAACTGTGTTATGTTTAAAAAGAAATGTTAAGTCTAGTTTATACAAGACTTAAAACTAAAGTGATGAATTACTTATAAGCTAAAGTTTGTACTTTGTCATTAACAAAACTTAGCAAAGATCGTAAAATATAAATAACGTTTTTAGGCGATATTTGTATTAACAGAATATAATACGGAAATGTAAAGTGTAGGTTAAATAAGGAATTTATACAGTCACCTCTATAAACAGAGTCAGAACGATAATAATACCATGAGCTCAGAAACATATCATATCATATCATATCATAATCACATATTTTCATAAACTTATAGAGGGGAGACCTCTCAGATAATCAGACAATAATGAGGGGTGTCCTCATAGGTGTGGAGTAGCTAGCTCCCAGAAATGTGAAGGACGTGTATTGCACACAACATCAATCACCAGAAAACAGATAACAGAAACTGATCTAGGATGCATCCATACGCCCCTACCCATTCATATGCAGACCAATCAAAGGGACGTGGCAGAACATCACTCTACTGTCCTAGAGTCATGTCAGAGGTGCATCTCTGACACGGACATGGAACCCCCATGCCTCGTGAAACTCATATAATCAAAAGGTTCATATTTAAGGGTTCAAAACATAATTTTCATATCAGAAGGTTCAAATATCAAGGTTTTCGTGTCAAAGGTTCAAAAATAGAAGGTTCATAGCAAAGGTTCAAATCAAAGGTTTCAAAATAGAAAGTTCATAACAGAGGTTGTAATCACGAAGGAAACCTTAAAAGTAAGGTCAGAATATTCGTACCTCAAAAACAAAGTTGACAGAAGTAGAAAGTTCAAATGACGGAATAGTACTCTTCTTCAGAAATCTACACACGATGTGTTACTCATTAATATCTTATTCAATCATTTACTTATTTCATATTCCATATTAGTTCTAGGGTTTACATAAATATTTAGGTTAAACATTTAATAACTTGTTAATATGGTTTTAGGGTTTAAAGTGTACTTATATTAAAGTATAGGGTTTTAATTATAAATATCACAAGTTTTACATATTATCCAAGTTAGTCCCTTAGCTTTCATATTTTACAAATTAATCCATATATTTTAGTAATTTACACTTTACACCCTTTAAGTTACAAAATTACAATTTGAATTGCTTAATTATATAATTTACCAAATAAACCTTTTAAATATAAAAATTACATTTTATACCCCTCTACTTATTTTATACGAGTTAACCTTTATAATTTAGATTTTATAAAATTAACCCTCAAGTTTCAATATTTACAAAACACACCCTTTTAGTTTTAAAAATCCAATCGGTTTAATATTAAATCCATAAACCCTAACCCTACTTTCTTCCCATCATTACACATTAATTATAACCTTAAAACATCATTAATGACTAGATATCAAACCAAAAACCCTAACCCTAACCATAATTCGATTCCTTTTCTTTTATTATCTTTTTATTTAATAAACTCGATTACAAATTAATTCTAAACTAACTTTCCAAGTCTATAAAATTATAAAACTTATTTTTCTGATGTTATATGACACATATAGGACCAGAGAAAAATATATACAAGGCCTCAAAAAATGGCATGGCTGATTCCTTGTTTTCTTGTTTGATTTAGGGTTTTTAGTTTCCATAAATTCGTATGAGCTACAAAACATGCATGATTCAATTATACTATTTTATAAAGATAATATATGATATATAGGATTCTATTAAAATACTAGAAAGATATTTGAACGTGTAAACAAGTATAATGAATTTCTACCTCTCGGTTTGAACCAATTCAAACAAAACAAATCCAAGCGATCCAACCAAACTTTACCAGCCTTAATTACGAATTTTTCCCACTTCCTTGACTTCTAAATCGTCCAGGAAAAATAACCCAAGGCTTCCAGAAAACTTGTGTCGACCCAAAGGATATTAGGGAATCGGTTTAGATTTTAAAATTCGATTTAGGGATATGTAAAAATAATAAAATGTGTTATGTGTATATATATCTGACAAAATACTTATCTTGGGCTGGATTATTATGGGATAAGGTTAAATAAAATATTATACAAGTTTCCTTAATATATTTGTGATTTATTTACTTAATATATATATATATATATATATATATATATATATATATATATATATATATATATATATATATATATATATATATATATATATATATATATATATATTTATATATATATATATATATATATATTTATATATATATATATATATATATATTTATATATATATATATATATATATATTTATATATATATATATATATATATATTTATATATATATATATATATATATATTTATATATATATATATATATATATATTTATATATATATATATATATATATATTTATATATATATATATATATATATATTTATATATATATATATATATATATATTTATATATATATATATATATATATATTTATATATATATATATATATATATATTTATATATATATATATATATATATATTTNATATATATATAATTATTTATAAATCGACTTTAATAAAATATATACAAGAATTATTTTTACTTTTACAAAAGTGATAAATTTTATTCATACCTAATTTATTATGATCATATGTTACCAAATTCAAAATTTCTAAGGCTTATTTAGTATTTTATATAAGTGTTATAACAAATTTTAAAACATAAGGGCATTTTGGTCATTTTACATGTTTTAGAATTTGAGGTATTACAACTTCTTCCCCTCTAAAAAAAAATTCTGTCCTCAGAAATTGAATAAGCAGAGTAGACAGAAACAAATCAGATTATAGGAATTGCTAGAACGGAACAAACACAGAATCTTTCGATAACAGAAATAGTGTCAATTCGGAAAATCTTTCCATAGATTTCTTTCTTATCGGAATTTATAACCTCATATCTTATTCAGAGCAGATCAAAAATTGATTCAACAATTACATACATGTAGCAGATAACTAAAATACTTTTCACAAGTACTAGCAGAAAACAGATTGAGTACAGAAATTCAAACGATAGAAGACTCTATAATGAGTTCTGAAATTCTTAACGAATGATCAACGATCAACAAACATACGAAGTTAATTCAAATGTATTCAGATATCGAACGATGAAGGCAGAACCTACGCATGGTAGAATGGATCCTAAAAGTCTCACTAATCGCAGATAATCCAACTGACAGAAATCTAATGCTTCTCGGACACTTCCCGAAATATCCTATGCTCACAATGTGGGTACGTCATATGACATAAGTATTATCACGTTGGCCAGGCGTCATAATACCAGCATCACATGAGTATACCATCATGATGACCATACTTTATCTCAAGTCGTGAATAAGCAATCTAATAGCAGCATAACAGTACCTCTCTTATCAGAAACAATATTCATCAATGGAGTCGAATAGGAAATGAAACTTATCAGAGAGCAACGGAAATCTAACAGACCAATCAGAATAGAGTAATAAAACAATCACTACAATACTTTCCCAAAATTCACCAAAATTCTCATAACCATAAACTTAACGAACATATGCAGAATTGTTATAATACTAAACTTCCAAAGAAAAACTTAATATTCTAAAGATTCAATCATACCAGTGTCAATCTTATTCATTATCATGTGATTTCCTAATCATTATTAACGAAAAGAACCTAGGGAAATCAACCCATACCCAGATCATTGTCAGAATTATAACCTTCCAAAGAAAACCTTAGTAAATATAGTTTCATTATCATAATGGAGTGGACAATTTCCTATACTCGTGACTAATAACCTTCAGATCTCTCATAAGAATAGAAAAGATTTATGGAAAATCAAATAGTGTCAAAACTTAATATTCCCAACATAAGCAGAAGAATTCTCAGAATATGTCAAACACTTAGGGTTGTAATAATCTTCCAATTGGTCAAACTAATTATCAGAGATGGGAATCAAAATCAGAAAATGAAACTTAAATGGTATGTGACTTAATCATGTGATTCTCAAAACATTCTAAACTTACTTGATTACTTAACTTTAGATCGTGCATAACTTCCTAATCTCAAAAAGAATGATCTTATCGGCTTATCTAAAGGCAAAGGCACAAATCAGAGTGATGCGAAAACGATGCTACTTAAACCAATGTCCTAGTCTACCCAATCCTCACCGGTCATAACTCATGTTACATGTAGGGAATTGAAATCCTAAAGCAAATCCTCAAAGATTATTTCATAACTCCTATGGTGCAAAATCTAAGAGTCTAATACTCACAGGTCATAGCCTAAGCTCTACGGGTTATGAATCCGCCGATCAAACCTGGCTCTGATACCATAAATTGTAACACCCCGACTCGACAAGGGTAAAGATGTCACAATAATATGGTGTTACATCAGAATAAACAGAACAGATCAAAAGCGAAAGTCTTAAATAAATAACTTACTTTAATAACTATGGTCAAAAATCTTCAACTCAACTCTACTCTCAATCCCAGAAAGCTATCCCAAAAGCTATCTTGAATACCTGCCGCGGAGAAAAGAAATGCGGCTGAGCTACAAAAGCTCAGTGAACGAATATAACAAAAGTAAACTGAGAATAAATGCTGAAATACAGATGATATAATTTGGGAAACATTTTCAGGTATAGAATATAATACGGAAATGTAAAGTGTAGGTTAAATAAGGAATTTATACAGTCACCTGTATAAAAAGAGTTAGAACCATAATAATACCATGAGCTCAGAAACATATCATATCATATCATAATCACATATTTTCATAAACATATAGAGGGGAGGAGACCTCTCAGATAATCAGACAATAATGAGGGGTGTCCTCATAGGGGTGGAGTAGCTAGCTCCCAGAAATGTGAAGGACGTGTATTGCACACAACATCAATCACCAGAAAACAAATAATAGAAACTGATCTAGGATGCATCCATACGCCCCTACCCATTCACATGCAGACCAATCAAAGGGACGTGGCAGAACATCACTCTACTGCCCTAGAGTCATGTCAGAGGTGCATCTCTGACACGAACATGGAACCCCCATGCCTAGTGAAACTCATATAATCAAAAGGTTCATATTTAAGGGTTCAAATCATAATTTTCATATCAGAAGGTTCAAATATCAAGGTTTTCATGTCAAAGGTTCAAAAACAGAATGTTCATAGCAAAGGTTCAAATCAAAGGTTTCAAAATAGAAAGTTCATAACAGAGGTTGTAATCACGAAGGAAACCTTAAAAATAAGGTCAGAATATTCGTACCTCAAAAACAAAGCTGACAGAAGTAGAAAGATCAAATGACGGAATAGTACTCTTCTTCAGAAATCTACACACGATGTGTTACTCATTAATATCTTATTCAATCATTTACTTATTTCATATTCCATATTAGTTCTAGGGTTTACATAAATATTTAGGTTAAACATTTAATAACTTGTTAATATGGTTTTAGGGTTTAAAGTGTACTTATATTAAAGTATAGGGTTTTAATTATAAATATCACAAGTTTTACATATTATCCAAGTTAGTCCCTTAGCTTTCATATTTTACAAATTAATCCATATATTTTAGTAATTTAAACTTTACACCCTTTAAGTTACAAAATTACAATTTGAATTCCTTAATCATATAATTTACCAAATAAACCTTGTAAATATCAAAATTACATTTTATACCCCTCTACTTATTTTATACGAGTTACCATTTATAATTTAGATTTTATAAAATTAACCCTCAAGTTTCAATATTTACAAAACACACCCTTTTAGTTTTAAAAATCCAATCGGTTTAATATTAAATCCATAAACCCTAACCCTACTTTCTTCCCATCATTACACATTAATTATAACCTTAAAACATCATTAATGACCAGATCTCATACCAAAAACCCTAACCCTAACCCTAATTCAATTCCTTTTCTTTTATTATCTTTTTATTTAGTAAACTCGATTACAAATTAATTCCAAACTAACTCTCCAAATCTCGAAAATTATAAAACTTATTTTTCTGATGTTATATGACACTTATAGAACCAGAGAAAAATATATAAAAGGCCTCAAAAAATCGCATGGCTGATTCCTTGTTTTCTTGTTCGATTTAGGGTTTTTAGTTTCCATAAATTCGTATGAGCTACCAAACATGCATGATTCAATTCAACTATTTTATACAGATAAGATATGATATATAGGATGCTATAAAAATACTTGAAAGAGATTTGAACGTGTAAACAAGTATAATGGATTTCTACCTCTTGGTTTGAACCAATTCAAACAAAACAAATCCTAGCGATCCAACCAAACTTTACCAGCCTTAATTAAGAATTTTTCCCATTTCCTTGACTTATAAATCGTCCAGGAAAAATAACTCAAGGCTTCCAGAAAACGTGTGTCGACCCAAGGAATATTAGGGAATCGGTTTAGATTTAAAAAATCGATTTAGGGATATGTAAAAAATAATAAAACGTGTTATGTGTATATATATCTGACAAAATACTTATCTTGAGCTGGATTATTATGGGATAAGGTTAAATAAAATATTATACAAGTTTCCTTATTATATTTGTGATTTATTTACTTAATATAAATATATATATAATTATTTATAAATCGACTTTAATAAAATATATACAAGAATTATTTTTACTTTTACAAAAGTGATAAATTTTATTCATACCTAATTTATTATGATCATATGTTAACAAATTCAAAATTTCTAGGGCTTATTTAGTATTTTATATAAGTGTTATAACAAATTTTAAAACATAAGGGCATTTTGGTCATTTTACATGTTTTAGAATTTGAGGTATTACAACCTTAGTTGGGGAACACAAGACCCAATGTGCAATCATACTAGCACTAATGCACCGGATCCCAGCAGAACTCCGCAGTTAAGCGTGCTTGGGCGAGAGTTGTACTGGCTTGGGTGACCCGCTGGGAAGTCCTCGTGTTGCACCCTTTTTTGAGTTCCGCCTATATAACGGGCTGAGATATGGAATTCACCCATATCCTTTGTACTTAAATATGTTTTGGAGTAATACATTTACCGGGTCTTTTGACCTTTTACCAAAAAAAAACCCCAAATCAAACACGTGATAGAGGTGCTTGCATAAAAAAGTTGGATAAAGAGGGTACATGCATCAAAAGATTGGAAAAGTTGACGGGGACACAGGACCTCATGTATGACACTACACTTTTGCATCCATGACCTCATCTTTCAATCTAGCATTTTCTTAAAAAATGTGATAACATTGGTAAACTAAAATGATATCCTAGTAATGAGACCCCTTTAATGGAAATATCTACACCCACATTCATATAGAAACACTCGTAGTTAAAGCATCTTCTCCTTACACGTTTGATTTCATCCACGATGCTTCACACGAAAGGATGTAATAAAGATAGGGAGATGGATGTAAAAAGTGCAGTGAGGGTGGTTGTGGCTGATAAACAACCATAACTATAGTAGGGATGGTATGTTCATGTTCACACTCTTGGTTCATGCGACGAGGCCTGACCGATTCTATGACCCTACATTTTATAGGTGACTTGAGACACCAGACAACAATCATATCATATTTTTGGTGTTTTGGAAACAAAGTACCACCCCTATAGTGTCTTGGATGTTACCGCAACCATCTCCTTAGAAACGTCAAAAAACTTGAACACTTGAAAAACCAGCCGTTAAAGTTCTTGGTTTCCACTGAACTCTGTCATTAACCTTCGTAATGTGATAAATATAGATTAGCCAGAAATATGATAAGTAGAGTTTAAGATGGTGTTTATATGTTGTTGGAAATATTATAAGTAGAGTATAAGATGGCGTTTTTGTGTAGAAGAAAATTTCATAAATAGAATGTAAGATGATGTTTATAGGTAGGGAGGATTTAAGAATGATAGATTGAAGTAGAAAAATATAGAGTGAATTAATAAATAAGATAAACACCTAGATATTGATGATGAAATTAAAGTTCCAAAGTTTTATTGAAAATGTAAACAAGTGTCTTGTCAACGTTCCCTCTCACACGCATGCACAATATATTTGCAACGTGTTTGCAGTTTTTATAAAAAATAACGCGTTCTGTTTAACCATTCGTAGTCGATTCCCAGGCTGTCACAGTGTAGAAGCCGTTAGGCAAGAACGGGTGCTGTTTCTTTGTCACGTGACCTTCATTTCGCAATTGGATCGCAATATATTCGATTTTGATCCGGTCGAAAACTGTTGTGAATGAAAACGAATGAGACGGGTGTCATCATGATCGGAATGAGACGACTGTGAAGACGTTTTAATTTTTTTTTAAATTGAGGTGTGTCCGAGGAGATATGGTTAATTATGAGATGTTGGGGGAGTAGTAGGCTATTTAATAAATTGATAAAATATGGGAGAAATAGGTGTGCAGTTGAAGTAGAAGCGTAAAGTCGAAAAAACATGATTTCATGTTTTAGTTTTAGCAATATGACACAAAGTTGATTCAAGTTGGAAATAAATGTCATCATGGATGTCATTTTTACAAATTCCCTAAAGAAACCGGTCCGGTTTGTTAGATTTTATTTTTAGTCCTTATTCCCTTGTAGTTTAACTGCATGTTAATTTTCTTTTTCATTTATTTCCTCTAGCACCTTGCTAGAGTGTTTTAATAAAATTGCCCTATAAAAAAAAGTTTTCGAATGATTGATGGTTTTGGGTTTAGGGTAACACCTCAAAAGGGACACGTAACCAAACGGATAGTCACCATTGGCGCATACAACAAAATGAATAGCTCCTATAGATGTGGACTATAGTGGCCTTTAGTTAGGCATATATATAATAGCATTGTTATCGTTTAATCCGATAACTAATGTTGTATACAACAAGGAAATTCTTCAAAAGTTATATAACATAATTTTGAGCTTGCAAGTTTAGAACCTTCTACCAAGTATTTGGCTACTGCGTCTGTAAGTGTTGCACCTCCAATTCCTAGTACATCGATACTTTATGTGCATTAATTAGGTTGTATCGTTTTCCTATTGACTGTTTACTTTTAAATTTCGGTTAGATGAGGAGGCTACTTTTGTTCAATTAGTGAAGTCGGTATCATGGCCTTTCAATGTTACTCATAAATGCTATGGGGTTTATTGCAATATTATTGATATATGGGTTTTCTTGCAGCAATTTTTAGAAATTAGCATTTCGCTCAATGCACTCCAGTCATGGTGGTTCTCAAGTGCGTCATATAAATCGACGGCCGAGAAGTTTCGGAGAAGTTAATTGTGATGGGAAACAAATGGCATATATAGATGCAACATATCCTTTGGTCTTACCAGGAATTTTGAACATACACTTTACCAAATGATCAATGATTTGTTTAAATGATCCTATTCCAAGATGTTATCTATGACCTCAGAAAGAAATATACATGTATTTGAAAAACTGTAGCATGTTTTTATAATACTTTCGAAATGATACTCTCCAAATACATATCATATTTCCGCTTTCTCTGTAACACAAAGCATTTACAATATCACACAAATTAATTAAAAACATGCTTTACCAAGTTTTTGACGAATTAAAATATTAAAAGGCTCAAACTAATTTGCCGTCAGTTTTACAATTTATGGACTCAATTTCGATGCCTTAGTGGTTGTGGGAGTACAAGTTCTCATCAATCTAGCGATTATGATTTAAATTTGGCTCTTATAGTCTTATATATACAAGTCAAGATACATCTACGAGATCCAAGTCACTACTACATAACAGGCCTTCAGCGACAGAATTTTCCGTCGGAAATCTGTTAGTAACAGTTGTTTCCAACAGATTTGTGACTGAAATAGGCTGTCGGTGAATCCTGGTCGGTAATTGCTATCTGTCAGAAATCTGTTGGAAACAGCGACTGAGAAAACGCGTCAAAAATCTGTTGGTAACTTTGTCGTCGGAATTCTGTCGGTAAAACTTCTGTCGGAAATCCGTTAGAAATAAGTCTGTCGGAAATCTGTCAGAAATTGTAGTCAATAAATGGTCACAATTCTGCCAGAAAAACACAAACTAGTTTCACTCGCTAAAGCTCACATATATTTAATTCCTACATCTAAAATAATTAAAAAGGGCTAATAAATAAAATGGATAATTCAAAATTAAATATTTCATTACGGAGATTTAACATTCAAATCAAAATGAAATCTGAAGCATTTAAAACATTCAAGATGAAACTGGAGTATTTAATCAAAATATTCAAAATAATATGACATTATTCAACTAAGGCGGAGGGCGTGATTCTGTAAACTTCTGAGTTAATGTCATTCATTCTTTGTTGCCATTCTCTCTCTCGAGCTTGTTCACGAGTATTCGCCTCCAATTCTCGTTGTTGCATGAGTTCTTTCGAATTGTGATCTCATTTGTGTGTTGTCCTCTTGCAATCTTCTTATTGTCTCTTCCAACGTTTGTACCTACATTGTAATAAATCCCATTTAATATCAACTACAATATTAAGAAAAGTCCCATTAAACTACACTGAATAAATAAAAGTCCCATGGTAGAATGTTGCAAGATTTACAATCACATAAAATGCATATTGTTGGATGAAAATTTTAATTTTGGTATATCCTAAGGAACATGATATGCATCCCCTGTTATAGCCAATCTACACATATTAAGTTATAGCAGGTTGATGTTCTACACATATTAAGTTTGTAAGTACATTATAATTCAAGGTAAAAAAGTGTTTTAGCTACTTGCTTTCTTTAGTACAGGTAGATATGAATAGTTCTACACCATTAGTATTGACGTTATTTCACTTGGTTCTTTATTTGAACTACTTGATCTACAACCATCTCGTCTTAGGCAAGGAAAACAATCCCACCCTGATCCACAAAGAAAGAAGAGTTGTACATGTAACATTGTACCTGGCTCAAGCATAGTCCTACGTCCCTACTATAGAAGTCTATATATTTGATCATGAACATACCATAATCATACCCGCCCAAAAAAAAAAAAAAAAAAAAAAAAAAAAAAACGGCGATCAAAATCAGTGATATGTATAAATATTATACAAATACCCAAAACAGTAAGATCAATCATTCCTTTAAAATGTTAACCAGAAAATAATCTAATATTTTTTAATTAGTAAAGCATTATAATCACATTTGACGCTAGTTTTTCTATNAAAAAAAAAAAAAAAAAAAAAAAAAAAAAAAAAAAAAAAAAAAAAAAAAACGGCGATCAAAATCAGTGATATGTATAAATATTATACAAATACCCAAAACAGTAAGATCAATCATTCCTTTAAAATGTTAACCACAAAATAATCTAATATTTTTTAATTAGTAAAGCATTATAATCACATTTGACGCTAGTTTTTCTATAAAAAAAGTTGGACAAAAATGTTAAGAGGTCAGCCTGACCCAACCGGGAACCCACACAAGTGTTTCCAGTCTTTACCCGTTACTCAACCCCTGTTGATACAAAACTTGGGCGTTCCTTGTTTGAGTATCAATTAGATCTTTAATGCTTGAGACCTGCACACCAAGAAAGCAAAGAAACACCGTTAGGCTTATCGTGGGATTGTCTCCCACGATTATCCTCCGGCGTGAGAGTAAGTAATCGGTTTTTAGGGTTTGTAGAAGAGTTAGGGTTGTGATCACGTACCTCAATGAGAGCCGTGATGCCCTTTATATACACACGAACCCTCGTAGGTTTCGTGCTCCTTACTCCTCGGCGTATTACGCCTTATCCGGTCCCTTGATCCTTATCCATAAATAAAAGATCCTTATCAAGACCATAAATAGATTGGGCTTTGGGATTTCGTGAGCCCAAATCCTTATTATGATAGCCCACGCATAGTGGGCTTAGTATTAGTATCGTTTTCCCTACGGGTTCGTGACCCGAGTAGGGACTATACGTCATCATGTCCCCCCAGTCTAGTATGCGCATGGTGCAACCGCGGATGCTAGACTAACAGGCGTAACGAAAGGATGCTCCAGCATACGTGGCGGATAAGTTACAAAGCTTTCCCGCCAAAAAGAATATACCTTGAATCTAGTCCAAATAAATCCAAAGAACTAACCTCGAAAAATGTGGGAAAGTGCAAAAAGTGCTGTACCCTTTGAGTTCCTAACCACACGATTGGAGCAAGTGGGTTACACGTGTCAGCCATACATGGACGTGGTAACCCTATATAAACCATCGCCTCCTTTTCACTGTGATTATCACAGTAAATCTTCACATTTCCACCATTGTTAGTCCTTCCAAACTTATTCAAGAAATCGAGCGTATACAAAGGTAATAGCGCATGCGCATCTAAAAACCATACGATATTAAGAATGGTTCTCCAATTGTCTGATTTTACCTCTGATATAACCGAGGATGAGCTACGTCAGTTCGCCTCGGATTATTATATCCCTCACGCGTTGCATCCGGTAGTACCGGTGGCAACCGCGTCTATAGCTGATTTCCCTGAGGGTAAGGTGGGGGTATACGCGTGCTTTTTTGAATTCGCGAATCAGCGCGTGCCCCTGTCCTTATTCTTGTGCGATGTTCTTAATTATTATAGCCTTCATATATCTCAGCTGCACTGTATAGGCGCAGCTAAGATAACCAATTTTGAGGTAAATTTCCGCCTGTTGGCAATTAATCCAACGATTCACCTTTTTCGCGCGTTTTACCACTCAACGTGGTCAAACGGGTGGGTTTACTTTGCCAAACGCGCGGGGCGTTTGCAATGTTACACGGAGAAATTGGACGCGCTCAGGAATTGGCGTGAATATTTCTTCTGGGTAGACGATGCGTTTTTCCCTTGGGATTTTGCTTTTTATACCCAAGGGTCGCTGCCGAAGGATGAGCGCCCAGCCCCCAGGACGTATAGTGCAGATGACGCGGATACTATAAATACCAACCGTATCCCTATCCGTGCGTACCCGGAAGAGTTCCTGGTGCATATGGGCATCAGTCGTAACTACTTCCAACCGAAGGCAGCAGTGCCAACGGTTTTGAGCGAGGATGGTCGGGGTGGGTGCTTGTCCTTTTGTCTTGATATTGTAAGCGCTCCTTTCTTTGTATTGCTTATTTAACCTTTGTTGTTTGTTGTGTCTATTTGCTGCGCAGAGATGGACCTGTTCAGTGTTGTGAGATTGGCGAAGCCGAGGGAGGTAACAGTAGGGGTGCGTCCTCTAGGGGAAGGGAGACGCCCATTTTGGAGGCTACTGCGGGGCGAACTATGGAACTCGCGCTGGAGGAGCCAGAAAACTCTCCCCAAGTGGCGTTGCAGGTTACTCCTGTGCACAGTGTACCCCCCTCTCCGGAGCCATCTCCAGAGGCCGAGAAATCACGCTCATCCTCCTCAGAGAGCGTGAAGATTTTTGAGCCAGAGGAGAGCAGCCAAGGTTTGAAGCGCAAGGGAGCGTCTTCTGGTGGTGATGGCGCAAGTTCCTCGAAGAGGAGATGCCATCTAATTACTGCTGAGCCATCATCTACAGAGGAGGATGTGTCCGTCACTGATGCGGAAAAAGATGTTGCCAAGTCTCCTCCCCCCATGTAAGTAACATAGCTTGCGTGTACTGGAACTTCAATTCTCTTACTGCCTTTTTGTATTATAGACTAAACTTGATCATATGGGTGCAGTGTTGAAGTTGCTGAGGATGCTGCTGCTTCTGCGCAGAAGTCGCCACCCAGGGCGAGCTTTGTGCAATCTGATGAACCTTCACAGAGGCGCGAAGAGACTGAGCCAAGGGCGCTGGGTGATATGCCGATGGATAAGTTGGTGGAGGAGCTGGGTCTTGCTGCTGCGCATCAGGCCACCTTGGTCGCTCAGCTAAAGACCAGCTATTATGGTGAGTGTAGCCGTCTTGCGCAGAAGGACAAAGAGATTGCGCAGCTAAAGGTACAGTTGGCTAGTGCCCATGCGGCAATAGAGTCTTCTGATGCGTACGCCCGGAAGCTTGCAGATGAGAGGATGTCTCTCTGGGCCCAAGTAGACAAGGAGCGTACTGCTTTAAGTGAGTACAAGTCGACTTGTGTCTGGGCGCTGAAGTACATGGAGCAGAATAAAATCCAACACTTCGCACAGTTGGATGACTTTCGAAAGGTTGTGGAGGATTTGCTGCAGAAGCAGGAAGAGAAGCTGCGCGGGTTGAGCGTGGAGTATGATGAGGAGTTGTATCCTCACTTAGTGTTCTCCATTGCCGAACGCAGGTAATATTTTGATTCCCTTTCTCCTTTGAATCTTACATATTCGTTTCCTTTGAACTTATTGTCTTATGATGTTTTATTCGCAGGTGGCTGATCAGTCATGGCCTTCGTTTGGCTGCGCTGAACACTTTAGAGTCCCAAGAAGTGAAGGGCGCATTTGGACATGTGGTGCAGTGTGCACTTGCTCGTGGCAAGGCGGAGGCCATCGAAGAGCTGTGCGAGACCAAAGTGCTGGCAGTGCTTCCCTCAGAAGTACCTGGGTACAATGGGAGCGCCTTTGGTGAGCTTGTTGATGCCATGGAGAAGATGAAGCTGCTGGAGCTTCCGCACATTGCCCAAATGGAGCGTGACCAGGACTTTCCTATAGGCGTGATCATGCAGGGGTTGACTTTAGAAAGGAGCTTATCTGAAGATGCTGAGGCGCAGTCTGACTACTTTCTCAAGCCAGATGTGTCACAGCTGCATGTGCCTGTGTTTGCGCGCCCACGCGACCTGCTCAACCCTTTTGCTCTTGAGAGGGAGATTCCCCTTAAGGAGTCTTTAGAAGCCCACGCCCTAAGATTGGCTAAGAAGAAGGGTATAAAAGGGAAAGCCATCCTTTGTGGCGTCGGTGCAGCTCATCTCCCTAGGTCCGATGGGGTGCCTGTTAGCGTGCCAACAGTATCACCCAATGATGTTGAGCTGTTAAAGAAGCTTGGGGATGCTAAGAACGCTGCAGGCCATAGTAGTAGCTCCAAGCTCAGGCGTACTTCTAGTATCTAGGCTCCTTTATGTTTTTTTTGTTTTACAATAGATGAACAATTTTGTATGTACAATCTATGCCTTTTGTATAAACTCGTGGTTTATGAAAAATCAAATTGACTTGTATGTTTGTTTTCTAATGTTGGCACTTATCTTCTTGTCTTTGCATAAAAGACAACCAAGAATCGTACTTAAAAGAGATCGTATGAAATGGATGTGGTTTTTGTACTTAGTCATTATCTTTACGTAAAAGACATTCGTGTTATGGCTAAGAATCAAACCGTTATATACTTAAGAAAATTTATAAAGAATCCATAATCGTGTATGAAGTTCATGAATTTTTACAAGTGTATGGGTTGATATGCAACGTGCTGTAAATATCATTTTAAGGGGTCAAGAGTCTTGGCTCCTAAGTTGTTAAACGCGCACAGTGTGCAACGTTGTGCATCCGTCGTGGGGTGCGCAATGAACTTACGCCAACGTCTTGAGTGTAAGGTGTTTAACAAGGATGCGTGATCCAATGTTGATGGATTTGCAACCCTCTTACTCAACGAGTTATTTAGTAGGTTTACTCATCCTTTTACCATCGTGGGTTTTTAATAAGTGCATGCACACCATGTAGGCAAAAGGTAATATAATGACAATGTTTAGACATAAATAATATGTAAATAACAAAGTAAAGTGTGTCGCGGAGTTAGCTAGAAACCGTGACATTAAATTAATACTTGCAAGTTTTTGTAAAGGAAAAAGAAAAAATTTGCCTAAATGAAACAAAATAAAAATACACGGATATTTATTGGGCACGTACTAAAGTGCGAAGGTGTCCGTGTGTTGGGCCGTAGCCTTTCCTAAAGATAGCATCTCTTGAGATTGCAAATGTTCCATGTGCGTTGTAGCTCATGGCCATCCATGTCACGCAGCTTGTATGCGCCTTTTCCTAGTGCTTCAACGACCTCGTAAGGTCCTTCCCACTTTGGTCCAAGCTTTCCTGTGTCTTCTGCGTGGCTTGCATCATTAGTGCGGTATACAAAGTCGCCTGGTCTGAATGAAGTGTTTCGAACTTTAGCATCGTAGTATCCCTTCATTTTTGACTTGGCTTTTTCTTCACGTATCGCTGCGCGTTCACGCCTTAATAGATCCAAGTATATACGCCGCTCGTCATCATTTGTTGTAACATTGACTTTCGCTGTACGAATAGTTGGCATCCCAATCTCGGCTGGTATGACAGCTTCTGTCCCATAGACAAGAGAAAAGGGAGTGTCCCCATTGCTAACCTTGATAGTCGTGCGCTGTGCCCATAAAACATGCGACAGCTCATCCACCCATCTTCCTTTGTGTCTGTCCAGGCGCGCTTTGATTCCTTTGCCTAGACTGCGATTTGCGCGCTCAACCAAACCATTGGTTTGTGGGTGTTTCACTGATGCGAAGTGTTGTGTAATATTTAGTTGCGCGCACCAGTCTTTGAACGGATTGTCACGGAATTGTTTTCCGTTGTCTGAGATGATTTCCCCAGGTAATCCAAAGCGGCATACTATGTTGTCCCAAACGAATCGTTTTACTTGATTACCTGTTATCGTTGCCACTGCTTTTCTTCAATCCACTTAGTGAAGTAATCTATTGCCACAATAAGGAATTTCGATCCTCCTGCTGCCACAGGGAAGGGGCCAGCAATGTCGATACCCCACTTGTAGAATGGCCATGGCGAAGTGATGGGTGTTAGTTCTTGCTGTGGTCTGCGCGGGATGGGTCTATGGACTTGGCAGTCATTATACTTCTTTATCATATCACGCGCATCACGGTGCATCGTAGGCCAGTAATACCCTGATCGCAAGGCTCGTGCTACAACGGACCGTGGTCTTGAGTGCATACTGCATGAACCGGCATGGATCTCTCGGAGTACGTAATCCGCTTGAAGAGGTCTAACGCACCGAAGCCATGGTTGTAGAAAGGATCGCCGATATAGGATACCATCTCGAAGTTCAATCCTCTGCGCTGTACGCCATATCCTTCGAGCGTCCTTCTGCTCCAGGGGTAGTTTACCTTTGCTTATAAATTCGATGATAGGGGTCATCCACGTAAGATCATGCTCCTCTATCACCGTGGATACCTCCATCTCCGAGATGGACTGGTTTTTTAAGATCTCCACCAAGACTTGTTTTGACAGGTGTACAAAGCTTGTAGATACGATCTTACTCAGTGCATCCGCTTTTTTGTTTCCCCCCCGAGGAACTTGTTTAATAGTGAACCTGTCAAAACCCTGGATTAGCGACTTGGTCTTATCGAGGTATTGAACCATGTTATCCTCCTTGGCCACATATTCACCCAACACGTGGTTGGCTACTAGTCTGGAGTCCACGTTTGCTTCTAGGTTATGTACACCCATTCGAGTTGCAATGCGTAATCCAGCAATTAAGGCTTCATACTCTGCCTCGTTGTTCGTGGCTGTGAATTCAAAACGCAGTGCGTAAGTGAATTTCATTCCTTCTGGATTAGTGAGAATAAGGCCTGCGCCTGACCCATCCACGCATGAAGATCCATCCGTGAACAGGATCCATGGTTCCTGTAGCTCTACCTCGCTCCGTGGAGGTGTAGCATCGGTGTCTGGTTTCTCGATGATGAAGTCTGCTAGGATCTGCCCTTTGACCGCAGTGTGTGGTCTGTAAGAGATCTTATATTCGCCTAGTAACACACTCCACTTTTATAATCGCCCCGATGCATCTGGTTTGGAGATAACTTGCTTGATAGGTTGATCTGTGATCACCGCTATTGGGTGCGCTTGGAAATACCTGCGCAGTCTTTTGGCGGCAAACACTAATGCCAAGACCAATTTTTCCATTGGGCTATAGTTAATCTCCATTTTCTTAAGCGCTTTGCTCATGAAATATACTAGTTTTTGTACTGAATTCCTATCCGTCAGTAGCACTGCGCTGACTGCTCCATGAGTCGCGGATAAGTAGACAATTAACTCCTCTACTGGCCGAGGTGCGACTAGCTTGGGAAGCGCTGCTATAGTTTGCTTGAGCTGTGTAAAAGCTTCTTCTGCTTATGCAGTCCAACGAAAATCTCCCTTTTTTGTACACTTCTTGAGTGTTTTAATGAGTGGGAGTGATTTGTCTGCTGACTTGGACAGGAATCTGTTTAACCCGGCTAGTTTTCCATTCAGAGACTGAACTTCTTTCAACGTACGTGGCGAAGGAAGTTGGATGACGGCCTCTGTTTTTTCTGGGCATGGTTTAATGCCATCTGGTTCTATCAAGTATCCCAGGAACATGCCTTCTGTAGCGCCAAAAGTGCATTTCTTAGGATTTAACTTCATGTTGATCTTCCGTAGTGTTCTGAATGTTTCTTCAATGTCGCGTACCACTTCGTCTTCAGTATGGCTTTTTATAACAAGGTCATCCACATAGACCTCTAGGTTGTGGCCCACTTGTTTTTCAAATGCATTGTCTATCAAGAGCTGGTAAGTGGCACCCGCATTCTTTAGGCCAAAAGGCATCTTCGTATAACAATAGACACCTTGGCTTGTGTGGAAAGCTGTTTTTTCCTCGTCCTCCTTAGCCATTTGGATTTGGTGGTACCCTTTATATGCGTCCAAGAAACATTTAAAGGGGTATCCGCATAAAGATTCCACCTTCCAGTCTATCTCTGGTAATGGATAGCAGTCTTGTGGACATGCTTTGTTGAGATCAGTGAAGTCTACGCACATTCTCCAACTACCATCGCTCTTCTTGACCATCACTGGATTGGAAAGCCAGTCATGGTAATATACTTCTCGCATGATACCAGCGTCCACAAGTTTATGCACTTCCTCTAAGATGGCTTTTGCGCGTTCTGGAGCCTGGCCACGTTTTTTCTGCCTTACTGGGGAATATCCTTGTCGGATTTGCAACTTGTGTTCTGAGATTGATCGTGGCACACCAGTCATGTGCTTTGGTTCCCATGCGAAGATATCCAGGTTCTTTTGCAGGAGTGCGCACACGGCGGCTCTGCCTTTATCAGACAGCGATCCTCCAAGCGATACTTGTTGCTCCGGGTAATCGGGATGAATTGCTACCTTTAGATTTGGTATTTTGGTTGCGCGCTTTTCTGGAGTGTGTGTCGTCTCACATGTAACCGTGTTACATTCTCCAGGTGGCACAGCGTTATTGTAGAGGGTGACAATGCCGCCTTCTACTGGGAATTTGAGCATCCCATGTGCTGTGGACGGTACCGCGCGCATGGCTGATATTCCTGATCTTCCAATAATGCCATTGTATGGCGACGGAGACTTAATCACCATAAAGTTCATCCAAGCTGTTGTGGAGTGTTCCTTATTACCAACAACAACTGGTAGTCGTAGCTGCCCCATGGGCCATATCTTTTCTCTTGTAAAACCCGTCAATGACGTCGTGGCCGGGACTAACTGACTTTGTANAACAAGGTCATCCACATAGACCTCTAGGTTGCGGCCCACTTGTTTTTCAAATGCATTATCTACCAAGCGCTGGTAAGTGGCGCCCGCATTCTTTAGGCCAAAAGGCATCTTCGTATAGCAATAGACACCTTGGCTTGTGTGGAAAGCTGTTTTTTCCTCGTCTTCCTTAGCCATTTGGATTTGGTGGTACCCTTTATATGCGTCCAAGAAACATTTAAAGGGGTATCCACATAAAGATTCCACCTTCCAGTCTATCTCTGGTAATGGATAGCAGTCTTGTGGACATGCTTTGTTGAGATCAGTGAAGTCTACGCACATTCGCCAACTACCATCGCTCTTCTTGACCATCACTGGATTGGAAAGCCAGTCATGGTAATATACTTCTCGCATGATACCTGTGTCCACAATTTTATGCACTTCCTCTATGATGGCTTTTGCGCGTTCTGGAGCTTGGCCGCGCTTTTTCTGCCTCACTGGGGAATATCCTTGTTGGATTTGCAACTTGTGTTCTGAGATTGATCGTGGGACACCAGTCATGTGCTTTGGTTCCCATGCGAAGATATCCAGGTTCTTTTGCAGGAGTGCGCACACGGCGGTTCTGCCTTTATCAGACAGCGATCCTCCAAGCGATACTTGTTGCTCCGGGTAATCGGGATGAATTGCTACCTTTAGGTTTGGTATTTTGGTTGCGCGCTTTTCTGGAGTGTGTGTCGTCTCACATGTAACCGTGTTACATTCTCCAGGTGGCACAGCGTTATTGTAGAGGGTGACAATGCTGCCTGCTACTGGGAATTTGAGCATCCCATGTGCTGTGAATGGTACCGCGCGCATGGCTGATATTCCTGATCTTCCAATAATGCCATTGTATGGCGACGGAGACTTAATCACCATAAAGTTCATCCAAGCTGTTGTGGAGTGTTCCTTATTACCAACAACAACTGGTAGTCGTAGCTGCCCCATGGGCCATATCTTTTCTCTTGTAAAACCCGTCAATGACGTCGTGGCCGGGACTAACTGACTTTGTATCTCAGGTCGTAACCTCTTGAAACAATGTTCATACATTATATCTGCAGATGCTCCTCCATCGACATATATGCGGTGGATGCCGTGGCCCCCCGCGTTTATCTCGATGGTGAGTGGTTCTGTCACTGCGTTGTCCGCAGTCAAGGTGGGGAAAGAGATTTCGCTTCCAGAAGAAAATCTTTGGCTGACTTTTTGCCTAATCTTTCTTTGCCATGATTGTATCATGTAGATTGTGTCAGCCTTATCTTTAGGTGCTTCTTTCTTGTCCGTGGTCTTCTGTCTGTCTTTCCCATCCTTGATGTTCTTAAATAAGTGGTCTAATCTGCCTTCCTTCACCAACTTATCAATTAGTTGGCGCAATTGGACGCACTCATTGGTGGTGTGGCCCTTCTGTCCATGGTATTCACAGTATCCGTTTCCCACGCGCTGCCCTTCTGGGGTATGCATTGGTGGGGGTCTCGGGATGTTTGCACCTTCTGTTGCGAATATCTCCCTTGGAGTTTTGGTTAATGGGGTATACTTGTCGTTCCCCCATGCTCTCCCTTCACTGCGATAGTTCTTATTACGGTTGCTGCTCTGGTCATTGGATTGTCTCCTGGGCTGTTCTTGTGACCTGTAGTTTAGGTAGCCCTTCTTGCTATCTGCAGCGGCGGCTTCTCCTTGGATGAAGGACCTCGTGCGTTTCATGAGTTCATCAAAGGTTTGGGGAACCCTATCGTTTAGCCTCTTGATCAGTTCTGGGTTATTGATTCCGTTCATAAACCCTGAGATCTTTAGTATTTCTTGTTGGCCTAGATATTACGATATTTATATTACGATATTTAATCTAAACATCGTCTTCATGTTTTGATGATGACAAAGATGTAAGTTACAACACATAACGTAAAGTGTTTAAGTTACTTGTAATCACAAATCATCTATGCATTCATACGTCAACGTCTCTCGACATCTCAACTCTGAAAGACAGAAAATCTGGCCGTTACAGCTGGGCGGCCCTCTTAATTATAAGGGGCGGCCCCCTTAAAATAAGGGGGCCGACCATGAATTAAGGGGGCCGGCCACACTCCCTTGTCAGATTTTGTCAGAAATTTTCTCCTATAAATACCACCTCAAACCTGGTATTTTTCTCACCTCTTGCACAAAAGTTTTCAGATCCAAATCTTTCTAAACATCCTTCTAAAATCCTTTGATCATAAGATTATTAATCTTTGTTTCAATGATCCATTCTTTCATTCATTCATCTCTCAAAGTGCAAAAGAAGAATACTTCTTCAATCTTAAATCAAGAAGTATTAGAGTCTAGTTTATATTGATGTGAAGTTGTAGAAATAAATTATGTAAGTATATGTAACAAGTAGATCAACATGATCCTACTTAGTAGTGAGTCAATGAGTAAGTAAGAAGTAGTGGGAAGAAATAGTAGTGTGGAGAAGTCAATTAGTTGTGAAGATGTAGGTGTGTGAATAAGTCGTGTAGAAGTAGTGAAGTTGTGAAGTCGTGAAGAAGTCGTGAAGTCGTGAAGAAGTCATGAAGTCGTGAAGTTGTGAAGAAGTTGTGTAGTGATTGAAGTCGTGTCGTGAGATTGGTTCTAACTACTATTAGAACCCGACATTTAGCTTAGTTTCGTTAAATAGTGTAAGCAACGTTGTGTAAGGTTTTCTCCGCCAAAAGGGAGCTTGTTGAGTAGTGAAGAAAACTCTCCAGTAGGTGACTCGGGGAGTGGAGTAGGGCAAGGAAGGAGACCTTGTAGCCGAACCACTATAAATTATCATGTCCGGTTTGCATCTTCTTTCTCTTATCTCTTTACATTTACTCTTGCATTTATCGCTTTATATTTATGCTTGCATATATGTGTTGGGTGTTGCTTATATTGTCATGATGATTGATTGTGTTATAGTTGCAAGTTAATATTGTGATGATGTGCATAATTATATGATATGATCGACTACATTATTATTCACACTCCTCATATTGAGTTTAACTTAATAGATGATTTGATACAAAACGTTTTAAGATTTCAAAAGGAAAACATATTCACATAAAGATCAACCAAAGCTTTATTCATAAAACTAAGTTTTGAAAACAAACTCAAAAGTACACATATATAATTAATCATATTGATTATATATTGTTTTCATAATAAACTCTGATTGAAGGTTTTTCAAAAAAACATTTTACAAATTAAAAAGAGGGTAAAACTATTCAACCCCCCTTTCTAGTTTTCCACAATTGGTATCAGGAGCCACGTCGCTCTAATATTCAAAACAAATGGTTTTAAAATTGAGTACGATCCATGTATCAAATTATCTATTAAGGAGGATTAAATATGAAAAGTGTTTTGTTGATTAACTTGTATTAGTTTTGATGTTATATACACTAATTATACTAGTTCGAAATAATATTATGCTTAAAATAAGTGTTATATATTCGGTATCAAAAATCAGGAAGTTACACATCTTTCCGCAAAGTCAGAAAACAATTTAAAAAAAAAATAAAAATAATAAAAAATAATAATTTGAGTACCAGATGGGCGGCCCCCTTAATTCTTTGGGCGGCCCCCTTAAATACTGGGCGGGCCCCCTTAAAATTAAGGGGTCCGCCTGTCTGTTCGACAGTTTTTCAGAAACTTTGAAAAATCATATAAAATTAACCGTAAGTCCGTAGAAGTCGTGCCACCCGGCGTATTAAAGGTAATTGAGTCTACTTTCATTTAAAAATACTTAAAAATAATTATTTAAAAGTTAAATTTGTCCGAAAGGCAAAATACTACACGGTGGTCAAACATTTGTGTCTCGTTTTAACATAAAACTTTTGGTTTACCTTTTCCATCAAGTTGGGCATTCCTAGTTGATATACTTTTGAAAAATTAAGTATTTATGTTTTCAAAATATTGATCTTAATTAAATTATAGAATGGGGAGGAAACTATTTT
>LBNU01012448.1:0-42134 GCA_014162995.1 Artemisia annua
GTTTCTTATCTTTTAAGTTTTTAGTTATTAATCTTTGCATCATTACGCTATGTAACTTGGTTAGATTAACTCAATAGTTAACCATTAACCAAGTAAAAGGGACCAACAAATATTTTAAATATTATTTAATTATTAGACTTTTATCATTTTTTGTTTCTAATTAACCTATATAATTTTTTTTATCGTAGTGGGTACAAACAGAACCCGTAAGTTTTGCATCAAGGGTCAAACCAAAATCATAATTTTGTAAGTATAATTATTTGCCGTTAATGACCGTTGTTTTATAATTGTATTCGTCTAGTAAAATGTTATAGGCAAAGTTGTATATGTATATATATAAATTCTGATGATCGACCAAAATGAAACCTAATAATTAAGTATGTAATTAAGTTCAAGGGAAAATGTTATAATGAACAATTTTAAATTACTCGTAAATGAGATAAGGTACATGATGAATAAATTGAAAAAGATTTGGAGGTAATGTGACAAGACTTTCAAGATTTATCGGGAGGTAAACTTATAATATCTAACAATGCCTTTTACACATAATTAAATCGTTGTCTTATTGTTAAACGCGTAAGTAGGGTACACACATGGCTATAAACATACCAAACCAAAAATCCCATCCTTTTTAATTAATATTTTCATAAAAGATAGAAAGTTAAAATATCTAACTTGGCACGCAAGTAATTAAGTTCCTTATATTTACTTGCGATATCTCTATATAACACGCATTCTTTTGTTCTTTTTCTTCCAAATATACATATATCAAAATGGCGGATGTTTATATGGGCGATGATCAAACTCTTGCAAGTATATCTACTCGACTTCCTGCAACAACGCCTAAAGCAGGAAGAGCGATATTCTTTTTGCCCAACAATACTAGTGTACCAGTTGACGACCACAAGGAACAATATTCGACGGTAAAACTTTGTATGCCTTTGCGTTTTGAAGAAAACAGAGATGTAGTCACTATTGTTGGAACATATTGTGGTATAGTCCTTTTGCATGTTCATGTTAAGAATACTAGTGATACAAACAAGACCGGGTTTAGTCATATTGTCCTATACAATCCATGTACTGGCATGTCTAGGAGTGTCCGTGATCCAAATTCTTTATCATGTAGTGTGTATGGATTTGGCTATGGTAAAAACCCGTCCGACTTTAAAATTGTTAGGTTAAGAAAAACTACCTATAAAAGTAGTAAGTGCACCCCCGGTGTAGTTTCCATGTTTTACCCGAATTCCATATTGGTCAACTCCTATTGTGATGTTTTAACCCTTAAGAGTAGTACATGGATTACGACAGAAATCTCCCTTGATCAAGATGCTATCTTTTGTGAGGATAATAAATTAGGCACTTTTCTGAATGGTGTTTTGTATTGGTTCGCTTCTACAAATATTGTTGCTCTCAGTGTTAGTGATCTTGTGACTTCAAAGATAAATCTACCTAATCCACATAGTTACACGAATACTCATCTGGGTACATGGCATGGATACCTTTGCATGATCACTGATACCAATAACCTACTAGATAGTGGGCACGATTTATGGATATTGAAGATTTGTAGTGTTAACAAATCATGGACAAAAGAATGTTCGTTCACATTAGGTTTGGGAGTTGATCATATTACTCAGTATCGTATTTTAAATATCATGGGTGATGGAAGAATTCTTATGGTGGATACTTCAAGCAATCTCATTATCTACCACATATCAAATCGTTCCTATAAAAAGCTAAACACGTCTGGAAGTGTTATAGATTTCAGAATTGTAAGTGGTATCGAGTATGTGAAGAGTCGAGTTTCGCCTTCAGAACTTTGTTGAAAAACATTCTCTTTGAGGAAGCAATATAAAGTACGATTTCTATAAGTTATACAGTAATCTTTTTGTTTTAGATATGAAGTCAATGTTATCAATGGCAGGTTAGAGTTTTATTTTGGGCCCTTTTATTTTCTTGATATGTTACTGAGTTAGTTGGTTGGCTACTTGGTTATTAGCTTGTTTTTAAGTTTGTATTATGAACCTAATTTTACCCTAGAATAAAAGATTATTTATTGAAATTGCAGTATGTTCAGAAATCCTAACTCCAATTTATTTGTTATACGTTTTCGATTCGTTTACCTTATATTTTTGCTCGACCGGTTTGAAACCACCAAAATATTAATCGACTTACTACACAACCCGAAGTGAATATGAGTATATACAATATTGCTACCTTATGAAATACCCTCTCCGTCCCAATTTATAAGTCCATTTTCTTGTTTTTTGGTTGTCCCAAAACACTTGTCCATTTTCTTAAGTAGGGTATAAATACTTGTATACATGTAACGATACGATAGTTAGACGAATTAATAGTTATTCAGATTACTTGCAATTTCATTTCGACTCACACTTTAGGACTACATTGGCATCAGAGCCTCATGCTCGTTAAGACAAAAACAAAAACCTATACGAGTACACGAAAGAAACAACCAAAGAAAGAACACGCTGAGACATTCGTTTCAGAAGGGAATACGCGACGTTCAAACAAAGAGGGACGTTGCCTAGATAACTAGGGACGCAAGAAAAGTAGTGCACGACCGTACTTGTGTAGAAATTGCAAACGCTTGGCACCAAACAACGTTGGTGGCCTGTTTTTTGTTGTGATCAGTGAATGCGACAACAAAAGAACAAAGAAGAACAATTGTTACAAGAACTTTGTTGGTGACTAACATCACACGACAACAAAGACCGGGAGACCCTCTGTTGCTATTTTAACGCGACAAGCAGGAAGAATAAGACGTCAAGAAGAAGGAGACCCATTGTTGCTATTCTAACGCAACAAGAAGGAAAGAAAGAAGAAGGATACTTTGTGTAAATACAAACCGTTTGAAAAGACACAAATACAAGGAACAACAAAAGCGAAGAAAACAAACAGATCATTTGTTTTTTTAAAGAAAATACCGAAGGGTGTTTTAGAATTTGTTGTGAGATACGGTGTGGAACAAAAGGAGACAAGAAGGAATATTGTGGTACGCGTTTTTGGAAAAAAGACAAACAACGACAACAACAAGAAAAACAAGCAAATCGTTTTCTTGTTTGGAGACATACTACCAAGTAGTATTAGTGAAAAAAGACAAACAAACCGTTTGTTTTAGGAAAATACCGAAAGGTATTTGAGTACTTTTGTGACTAGGAAGATTTGGAATTCGAAAAAAAAAACAACAAACAACAAAACTTGTTGTTTACCGAGAACACTTAGGGTGTTTTGGAAAGGAAGCCGAGAACAAAGAAGTCAAGGGCAAGTCTTGGTTTCAAGTCGACACAAAAGAGAAAGGAAAGCAACGTGGGGAAAGTGTGGTATAGTGAAAGATAAAAGAAAATCGTGTGGTTTATTGAAGGAAAAGGAACAATTCGACAACATAAAGAAAGGGTACAACTGAAAGTTTATTTACGAATTGTTTTGGTGATAAGAGATAAACAATGAAAAACAACAACACATTGGTGAACGAGGGAAAGGAAAAGACGTGGTTGGTATAATACTCAAGTACCGACACACAAGAGGGAATGCGTTTGTGTTTAACACAACGACGAGGTTACAAATTTAAATTTTGGATTTCTATTATTTTTAGGTAGTATAGATATTTATTTTATACTATTAGGAAATCCCGAGAACTATATATTGATCCCGTACTATTAGGATTCCCTGATAACTATTTTTCTATTCCCGTAGTAGTAGGAAATACCATACTAGTTAGAAATTCCCATACGATTAGAAGGTGAAGATTATAAACACCTTTAAGATGGCTGGTAACGATACAACTAACACATTAACAACACTGAATCCCGTAACACCTATTGTACAATACCAATGCCCTAAACTCAAAAACACAAACTACACATTTTGGGCTATACAGATTAAGGTTATACTAGAAGCACATGGTTTATAGGAAACAATAGAACCTAAGGAAAACACGCAAGTAGATGATAAGAAGGATAAGGCAACAACTGCCCTCCTATATTAAGCGTTGACCGAAGATGAGATTTTACAAGTAGCAAGTTGTAAAACGGCAAAGAAATTATGGGAATCGTTAAAGAAGAGACACGTTGGAGAAGAGAGAGTGCAGCAAGCACGGTTACAATCATTGATGATTGGATTTCAAACCCTTCAGATGAAGGAGGATGACACAGTGGATGCATTTACGGACAAACTAAACAGCTACGCCACGAAGGCTAAAGAATTAGGGAAAACCTTGGATGAATCACTTTTAGTATGTAAGCTATTAGATTCCACACCAGATAGATTCATTCAAATAGTAGCATCCATAGAATAGACAAATGATCTCGACGACATTACCTTAGATGAGATCGCTGGAAAACTTAAGGCATTCGAGGAAAGGATAAAACTCCGAAAGGGACGACAAGTGGAAAGCCAGGATTATTTATTATTCGCACAAGGTGAACACTCTAGAAAAGGAAGACGCTTTACCAAACGCGGAGGTAGATCAAACTTCTCATGAGGAAACTGGCATAGTAATGGAAATAAAAATAACTCGAATGAAGCAAACTCAACTCACAAAGAAAAATCAAATAGGAATAGACGTGAGTGGGATATAAGAAAGGTAAAATGTTTCAATTGTGGGAAACTTGGACATATTAAGAAAGACTGCAGAAAACCATCAAAAACTCAGGAACAATCAAACCTTATCTTAGAAGACGATGAACCATCACTATTAATGACTACACACGAAACTGAACACGAAGAAGTTTTATTGAACGAAGGACAAGTACAACCCGAAAAGTATGCTACAATAGATGCTAGCATATGGTATTTAGCCAATGGTGCAAGTAACCATATGATGGGAACCAAGATCATTTTAAGGATGATGAAAGCATCACTTGACGCGTTCGTTTTAGGGACGGATCGTACGTAGAGATAAAGGGTAGAGGTTCTATACTATTAGGATGTAGAAACAAACAACAAAAGATAGTTTCGGATGTTTACAACATTCCAAACCTCAAGAGCAACATACTTAGTCTAGGACAACTTACGGAGATAGGTTGTAAGATCATCATGGACGGAAACAAACTGACTTTGTATGACAAGAATAAGAAGTTGTTGATGAAAGTAGAAAGATCTAAGAATCGACTTTACAGTATTAGATTACAAATAGAAGCACCTATATGTCTCTTAGCAAACGTAGATAACCAAGCATGGTTATGGCACGCTAGATTAGGTCATCTGAACTTTGACGACATCAACAAGATGACAAGAAAAGGTCTAGTGAAAGGAATACCGAGAATAAATCTTGCAGGACAGATTTGTGATGCATGTTTATTAGGAAAACACAGTAGAACACCATTTCCAAATCAAGCTAAATTCAGATCGAAGAACCCGTTGGACTTAGTATATGGAGATCTCTGTGGTCCCATAAGTCCAGCCACACACTCTGGAAAGAAACTCATCTTCTTATTAGTGGATGACTGTACACGTTTCATGTGGGCCTACTTTCTGACATCGAAAGATCAGGCCTTTAACACGTTCAAGGAATTTAGACAGAAAATTGAAATGGAGATGAGAATGAAGTTATGAATGTTAAGAACAGATAGAGGAGGTGAATTTACATCAAATAGTTCGCCAAATACTGTAAGGAGAATGGAATAGCAAGACACTTGACAGCACCATACTCACCACAACAAAATGGAGTAGTGGAGAGAAGAAATAGGATAGTGTTATCAACTACGAAGAGTATGATGAAAGCGATGAAGTTACCTTTAACTTTTTGGGCGGAAGCAGTCAAACACGCCATTTACATACTCAACAGGGTACCTACGAGAGCCCTGGAAGATAAAACACCATATGAAGCACTCTACAACAGAAAACCGAATCTGGAAAACCAAAGAATATTCGGATGCACAGCTTATGCCAAGATAACGATACCTCACTTGAAGAAGCTGGATGACATAAGCATACCAATGATTTACTTAGGAGTAGAGGAAGGATCAAAAGCATGTAGGTTATATGATCCGATAGGAAAGAAGAAACATGTTAGTAGGGACGTAAAGTTTATGGAAACAAAACCGTGGGATTAGGATAACAATGGAGAGGATACAAGTACATAAGACACATTTTGGACTAGTTTTGTGGTAGACGGAGTTGACAATGAAAATCCTATACCAGTCAACACAGAAAACAATGACAATACGTATCAGGAACCGGATCCAATACCAGATCCAGACTTACCAATCACACCACCAACATACACTTACGACCCTAACTCAGAGGATGAAGAAGAAGCAACGTTTAGCTCATTAGGAAGCTCAGATCAGAGAAATGATGATAAACCGGTACGAGGTTTAAAAGATATAACGGAAATCTACAAAAATGCACGTGAAGTAGAAGCAAAAAGTCTATTTTTCACAGAAGAAGAACCCCGTAATTACAAGGAGGCATCAACAGATAAGAAATGGATTGAGGCCATGGAGATTGAATTGGATTCAATCAACAAGAATAACACATGGACTCTTACTACATTGCCAACAAATCAGAAGGCAACAGGACTCAAATGGGTTTATAAGACCAAGAGGGATGCAAAAGGAAAGATCATCAAATATAAAGCAAGATTAGTAGCAAAAGGTTATGTACAAGAACAAGGGATAGACTTTGATGAAGTATTTGCACCAGTTGCTAGGATAGAGACAGTTCGTTTGATATTAGCACTAGCAGCATATCATGGATGGCAAGTACATCACATAGATGTAAAATCAGCATTTTTACACGGAGATTTGAAGGAAGAAGTCTATGTTACACAACCTGAAGGATTTATTCAACAAGGAAACTCAGGAAAAGTCTACAAGCTAACCAAAACTTTGTATGGCTTAAGACAAGCACCAAGAGCTTGGAATGTGAAACTTGATCAAACATTGAAGTCGTTAGCCTTTAAGAAATGTAATCTCGAACAAGCAGTTTACACGAAGAGAAGCAAGACTTCTACACTTATAGTTGGAGTATATGTAGATGATTTGATAATCACGGGCACTCCAAAGAAGGAAATTGACTTGTTCAAATCCCAGATGGAAGAAAGATTTGAAATGAACGACTTAGGATTGTTAGCTTATTACCTTGGGATAGAAGTTACACAGACAGGAGAAAAGATTACAATCAAGCAAACAGGATATATCAACAAGATCTTGAAAGAAACAAGTATGACGGACAGTAATGATACGAAGATACCAATGGATCCCGGCACTAAGTTGGTCAAGGCGGAAGATGGAAACTCAGTTGACGCAACTTATTACCGAAGTTTAATTGGAAGTCTCAGGTACTTACTACATACAAGACCAGATCTTAGTTACTCAGCGGATTTATGCAAGACCCGAAGGATCATCACCTGAAGGCAGTGAAACAAGTAATCCGATACATCAAAGGAACAAAGGAGCATGGCATAATTTACAAGAAAGAAGGCGGCTGCAAGATTACAGGTTACAGCGATAGTAGTTATGGAATCAATACCGATCAAGGAAAAGGAACTACTAGGATAGTATTTTACTTTGGAGAATCACCTATTACCTGGTTTACTCAGAAGCAACCAACAGTGGCGCTCTCATCATGTGAATCAGAATTCATGGCGGCTACTGGAGCAGCATGTCAAGCCTTATGGCTAAAATGATTATTTAGTGAATTAACTGGATGAGAAGAAAAAAGGATAACGCTGAAAGTTGACAACGTTTCAGCAATAGCACTCGTAAAGAACCCAATTTTTCACGGAAGAAGCAAGCACATCGACATTCGCTATTATTTCATTCGTGAATGCGTAGAGAATGGACACATCAATGTGGAACACGTTAGTGAAGAATTACAAAGAGCAGATATTTTAACAAAAGCTTTACCAAGACAAAAGTTCGTGACTATGCGACAAATGCTCGGAGTTCAAGATTTAGGACGAAGCAACAATCAAGATTAAGGAGGAGAATGTGAACAATATAATCTCAATGTTGCTTCTCGATAAAACACGAAGGACCAAAGACGTTACTTAGAATGTTTATAACCGAAAGTTAGTTATTCGGTTAAGTTAGTTAATTAGTAAAGTTAGTTAATTGTTAGTTAATCGGTTATAAACTGAATAGATGCATTGTTTGGGTCACACCCATTCGAACAGGTACAAACAAAGGGACACACCCTTTCAAACAGTCACAATTGTTAAGTCGCAACCATTCGTATAGTGTAAATACTTGCAATTTCATTTCGACTCACATTTTGAGACTACATTTTACACTTGCTTAATTATCTTTATCTATACTACATATAAAGGAAAAAGAGTCAAAGTGGAAAAGTGAAAAGTCAATATTGTTGAAATGTTGAAATGTTGAAATCTTATTAAAGGAAATTATGAATGTAATTAATATTATTATTAAAACACCCCATTACTTAAAAGTACAATGATTTATTCACATTGTACAACCAAATTAAATACAACCAATTAAAACACAAACCGGGTTGACCCGGGACGCTTCAAACCCGACGGGTTGAGCCGGTTTAATTTGACCCATTTTCGACCCAACCTAGAAAGTTGACCCGATTTAAATCGACCTATTTTTCAACCGGAACGGTTCAACCGGTTGAACCACCCGGGTCGAACCGGGTTTCAAAACATTATCCATTACTTAAAAGTACAATAATTTATTCACATTGTACAGCCAATTAAAAACATATCTATCAAATTAAATACAATCAATTAAAACAAAAACCGGGTTGACCCGGGACACTTCAAACCCGGACGGGTTGAACCAGTTTAATTTGAACCGTTTTCGACCCAACCTAGCAAGTTGACCCGGTTTAAATCGATCCATTTTTTGCTTGGAACGGTTCAACCGGTTGAACCACCCGGGTTGAACCAGGTTTCAAAACATTATGTTAAATTTCCAAATCTTCAAACTTTTATTGTTTTTCGTTTATAACCTATAAACTTTTTTTATCAATAAACTATGTGTCGCTATAAAATCCCGTTGCTATGCACGGGTACTCGTCTAGTACTAATAACACTTATTTACAGACTTACAGTAGGCTATCTCCAATCTTACTTTCTAAACCTTTCAAAACACATCATATCGTTTTCTTAGACGAATACCTGCGCAACTCGACGGTGTATAGCGGCAAATAATAATATTTGTGAATCGTGATTCTGGTTCGACCCTTGATACAAGTTGAAATACAAAGCGTGTGTTTTTTTAAAATTAATATAGTGTGTGTGCTTTTGGAAAGTTAATTGATCAAGAAAAAACATAAATTAAGTTGTCTGATTTTTGAAAAGTTGTCAAGTTTATAAGATGCTTAGAGGTAATTTAAAAAAACTACATTAATTTAAGTTTCAAATTTTAAGATTTAAAAAAAACACATGCGCTCTTTATAAGTTGCATACTCTTTAATCTTTAAAATCCTTCACTTGAATTGATCACAAATTTCTTTTGGGCTTGTTTGCATAAGCCAGTGCCTACTAGACAGATTAAATTCTTTTATAGATTGTGCGAAAAGCCCAACAAACCTGTAAAAGTTTAATTGAACAAATCCATTAAATTGATCGTAAGACCATTTACACAGTACATATGTGTAAACTGAGTTATAAACTAGGAAAGTTTTAAAAAGAAACCAAAGGTGAAAATAGTTAAAGTTCGATAAGCTAGTAGATAGTTACTACATCAAAGCTTATCATTAACGAAAATGTAAGATCAAATGATTCTTCTTACTTGGATCTACGGCTGTCATTCGGGTTAACCCGGCCGGGTTCGGGTCAACTCGGGTCAAGCCTCCAAAAAAACATACCCGAACCGGACCCTATTTAGAACTCGGGTCAACTCGGGTCAGGTCAATTCGGGTTCGGGTCAGCTCGGGTTTGGGGTCAGCCCGAGTATTTTTACATTGTAAAATGTGAGTTTAGCCGGGTCAACTCGGGTTCGGGTCGGGTCAAGGCTAAAAAAACATACCCGAACCCGACCTTGTTTAGAACTCGGGTCAATTCGGGTTCACCCGATTGACCCCAATATGATTTTTGACCCGAGTTGACCCGAACCCAGTCGGGTCGAGTTTGGGTCGGGTTTTATGACACCCCCTACTTGGATCACAATTTTTCTCTCTAGTTCCTTGACTCTCGTTCTAAAACATTTCAATGGTTAATGCGAAAGCTAACGTAGTGTTTGGTATGTTGTAATTAAAATGAGAACGAAGATTATTATGCTGGAATGAAAAAATCTTGTTTATTTACAATTATACATTATGATGATTCATTCAAGGAAAGATCCATTACATAAAAAACCAGTGTTGCAAAACAAGGCCTATAAGGCCGATTAATCGCCGATTAGGTGCTACTAGGGGTGTCAGTAGGGTCGGGTTCACCCGACCCGAACCCGAACCCGAACCCGATAAGGCTTATCGGGTCGGGTTAAATCGGGTTAAAAAATCTTGTCGGGTTGTTTTGACCCGAACCCGATAACCCGATAGTGTTATCGGGTCGGGTTCAGGTTGAATTATTTATCTTATCGGGTTATCGGGTCAACCCGATAAGACCCGAAAGATATTGTTTAGCTTTTTTTCAATACAAATTTACAGGTCCGTAAGTATTAGTGTTGTCTTTTCTATACCTATTGAATTCTTTTTTCATAATGCAACTTTTACTACCTGCTTCTATTAATTTTGAGTTATTAATTTTGAGTTCTAATTTTAACAAATTACATCAGTAGCAAGCAGCCAAGCACTCATCCTATTTATTTATCAGTTTTCAATCTTGAACTTTACCTAAAACTTCTTGTATGGCGTATCACCAACATTTTTAATTCACCAAAAAATGTTTCTGCTCATTGTAACACAACATCGTGCATATGTACATTTCATAGCCAAACGTTGCCACAAACCAATAACACGTAACAATTAACAAAGAATGAAAATATCTATGATGACTAAACTAATAAGAATGTACTGTTAATGATGGTATACTTCATTTACTTTTCACATACAACATTTTTATATGCACTAAATGTGTTTAACTGTATGTATATTACGAAAACTTGGTGTACAACTTTGATCTTTTGACGTATATTTTGGTGTACATGTTAATAAATGACAAAGATAACAAAGATAAAGGCTATTGATTTGGGAGGAATTCTTTATTCTGCTGAAACTTTGATGATAAAAAAACTACAAAACAACTAGCTCTATTTACAGGTATAGAGCAACTACTAGAATACTTGAAAATAGGAAACGACTCCCTAACAACTTGCCACTACTTCAACTAACTATCATGGCATTAGACTCTCCTAAATAACTGGTCAAACCAGTAAACATGGATGACTAAGTAAATAGTAAATAAAATATCAGTTTATTCAACAAATCCTCCCTTAAACTGATAGTCTGAATGACTCATAACCTTCAGATCTTGCAAACCCCAAGCATCCTTCTCAACTTCTGAAACACAGCAGGCTTGAGGGCTTTTGTAAAGATATCAGCAACTTGATCTTCACTTCTGCAATAAACCAACTCCAATTCTTGACTTCTTGTGCGGTCTCTTAAGAAATGATATCTCACACTAATGTGCTTGCTCCTCCCATGAAGAACTGGATTTCTTGATAGCTTTATTGAGGAATTATTATCACAAAAGATAATAGTGGGTTCTTCTTGACTGAAATTAAGTTCCTCAAGAATGTACCGAAGCCAAATAGCTTGACAACCACAAGCTGTTGCTGCAACAAGTTCAGCTTCAGTAGTTGAAAGAGTGACGATAGGTTGTTTCCTTGATGACCACGAAATTGCTCCTGAACCTATCATAAAAGCATAACCAGAAGTACTTTTACCATCATCTAAATCTCCTGCATAATCACTATCTGTGAACCCAATCAACTCTGAATCTTCTCCTCTTTTATACATTATACCATAACCAATAGTTCCTTGTAAGTATCTCATGATCCTTTTAGCTGCTTGAAGATGCACTTCTTTTGGGCTTTCCATGAACCTGCATACCAAATTAACAGCATACATAATATCCGGCCTTGTTGCAGTGAGATACATTAAGCTCCCCACAATTTGCTTGTACAAAGTACTATCAACATCTCTTCCATTCTCATCTTTCANTTGTTGCGGTGTGTAGGCTGTTGTGAGTTGTCGCTTGATACCTTGCTCTTCACAAAATTTTGTAAATTCGTGTGACATATATTCTCCTCCACGATCAGTTCTCAATACCTGGCAACCAACTTGTTTCTCTACCAAAGCTTTATAGTTTTTGAATGCTATAAAAGCTTCAGACTTTTCTTGTAAAAAGTAAACCCAAGTCTTTCTACTGAAGTCGTCAATAAACGTAATAAAATAACGTTTACCTCAATTAGAAGTTGGATCGATTGGCCCGCAAATGTCTGAGTGAACTATCTCCAGCAACTTTTTAGCCCTCTGAGTTTTTCCTTTCGGAAATGGTTCTCGATGTTGTTTGCTTAAAGTACATTCTTCACATACATATGAGGAAGTTGAGAAGTGTGGGAGACCAGCAACCATAGCCTTTTGTTGAAGTGTTTTCAAACCTCCAAAACCCAGGTGCCCATATCGAACATGCCACAACCGAGCTTCGTCAGACACTTTTGCTCCAAAACACGTCTGACCAATATGGTTGAGATAAAGAGGAAACATTCTGTTTCTTGTCATGTTAGCTTGAGCGATTAACCCGAACTCATCATGTAGAATTTTGCAAACACCCTTTTTAATAGAGATCTCGTACCCTTTCTCTTGGAGCTGACCAATACTTAAAAGATTGATTTTTAAATCAGGGACATAGAGGACACTGGACATGTTGTGAGTGACATTATGTTCTGTCACTACTGTCGCTTCTCCTTTTCCTAACACAGAAACCTTTGTGTTATTTCCAAACCGCACAAAATCTCTAAATGACTCGTCAAGAGCTGTAAATAACGTTTTGTCTCCACTCATGTGATTACTACATCCAGTGTCTAGATACCACACGTTCTTGTTGGTTGTCTCCATTTCACAAGAAGCCATCAGTAACAATATTTCATCTTGTGATACCTCATTTTCTGCATAATTAACCTCTTCTCCCTGCGTACCGCCCAAATTCGTTCGACATTCGTTGCTATAATGCCCGAACTTATGACAGCGATAACATTCAATGCTTGATTTGTCCGATGTCCTTGCATGATAATCACCTCGTCCTCGTCCACTATCATGGAATCTGTTTCCATGATGTTGATGCTGAAAATTACCTCCTCGTCCTCTGCCTCGGCCTCTATTGCTTCTGCCTTGACCTCGACCACGTCCACCAAAATTATGATTACTCGAGCCTCGTCCGCTAAAAAATTTACCCAAAATTTCATGAAATCATTAACAAGCTTGAAGCCTTGTATGAATAAAAACGTACTTTATTTAATTTGAGGCTACTTATACGTTGCCCTCAGCACGCAATATAAATTTTTTGTTTTGTTCAAAAGACAAAATGACATATGAATGGTAGTAATCAATGGCGGAGCTAGAAAAATTCTTTTGGGAGGGCCGAAACAATTTTTTTTTAAGGAAGAACATTAGATGGGAGGGCCGAGATGGAAAAAATAAAATTTTAACACATGAAATCACGAAAAAAATACACTAACGGGCTTAGGCCTTGGGGGCCGGGATCCTTCCCGGTCCCTTAAGAGCTTCACCCATGGTAGTAATACTCGTTCATCAGCTAGCCTACAACTAAGCACATATAAAGATTGCACTTACGAAGGTGAATTTTTGTTGTCTTAATTTGGCATATATAATACTCCGTAGTCAACTAGAACTGTTATCTAGTTGATTTAACGACTAAAACGTGTCTGTGGTGTGCTGCAGAAAACGGCCAGTCCCATGACTTCACCTCCTTTACTTGTTAGATTTAATTTGATGCCTCTCATTCTCCCCTACCGATCACAATAAACTGATAAACTGGATTTTTACCGATTCCATAGACTATGAGATGAGGGGCATAAGATAAACCTTCATCCTTATAAACAAAGGGTCTACGGTAAGACACAGCCCAAACTTGCGACCATATAGGAACTGATAAAAGTCCTAATTGTATTCTGAAAGGTCTAGCTTATTCACAAGTTAAAATTAACACTTGCAACAATATACTATTATTGCTAATACACTTAAAAGGTTTTGTGTTGCCTAACTAATAATACCCCATTATAAACATATGATAGAGCTAGCATATGCATGATCTGCTATAATCTGACATGTTGAGAGCATGACTTAAACCATAATCAGAAATGTATAGTCATAAGATTCGCATGATCCACACTGCACATAACGCAGTAACGCAGGTGTTGGCAAGAAGTTCAAATTTAACTGGTCATTAACTTCAACACCAATTTGATAACAAGAACTTCATTTTCAACATTCAAAGAGTAGCACATATACACTGACATTCAAAGAGTAGCACATTATACGAGGGTAACTCTTAGACAGCCTCGCATTTGAGTTTTGGTCTTTATAACGTGCCAACGTCTAATAAAAACAGAACATGTAAAACAAAACACATCAAATACAGCAATAGAACATTACCAGAAACCATGAAGAGCTTTGCTTACTCAACTTCAAACGCCCACTATGATAAAATTTATGTTTGCTAGCCTATTACACAGTGCAAGTGCATGAAGTTGGAGTTCTATTGCTGCAGATGTAAAAATCTACGTAGAGTTGCAGGCCCAGAAAACTGCAGATGTAAAGAATCCCTTTACATGTGAGTATTCTGTTGCTGATCAATTCAGAGGCGCCACACACCCTAACGACAGCATATCTAAAAAAAAGAAGCTAACTTAGCAGCGTAACACCTGTGGCACCAATTGAGTTAACAGTTATGAGGCGAGATATGACATGTCCATTTACAATTTCAGACTCTTCCATCTATATGTGCTTAAACAAAATGAGCCAACTGTTAACATATAAAATAAATAGCATTCTTCACTAAACCAGATCTTTTTAATCCAAGTCAATAATAAACACACACACACACAACTATCAACTACGGATTCATCAGTTATGAATTCATAAAAAAATGTTTCTCCTGATCTCCGTTTTGAACTCAATAATCACCTACCACGTGAAGTAACATCTTTAAAAAACTGGAAACCTTTAGCTTTTAAACAAGAGAGAACCTACCAATGCAGAGAGAACATGATTAGAACAGTGCAACGTGTATAAAATAATAATAATAATAATCAAGGCAATCACACCCCTTAACAACAACCAAACGAACGCAAATGGAAGAAGAAGAAGAAGAAGAAAAAAAGACAACCATAGGGAAAATATTACCTTTAAGCAATTATACCCGAGTATAATCTCGTTGACATGGCCAAGACTTGATAAAAGACCACAAAGCAATTCTTCTTCTATATCATCTCGATTTCGTCCAAGTTCTTTGGCAAAATGCCTACTGCCCAGGTAATACAAGTCAGCTTTGACTAAAGAAGACACATTTAGCAACAAAAGCTTCTCCAAATACAGCTTTCCATTGATTGTTAGTGACAACATATACGGAGCATTGATTTCGATAGTATTTATATAATCCTCCGCAACATGATACAAATAGCGAAGTCCGTAGTTAGTCAATACCAAGTTTTTAAATCTCTTTGAAGTAGCATCAATCCGCCCAACACCGTAGCATATTTTTAACTTCAAAGTTTCCAAACAAGGACTTCCGGATAATATTTTTCCAATTGAATCATCAACTAATTTCCCGTGTTCAATACACAAATACTTAAGATTATCCCAACGAATAGCACCATTAGGAGGATTAAATGCACATTGCATAATATTCATACTCATAAAACATGAATTGTTGAAAAACAACTCATCGTCATAGCTAAACACTTCCGAAGTGTCTGCACATATAAATAAATCAACCTCTTGAACGTTACGATTAATAGCATGACGAATCCAACTATAGATCACTTGCGACGTAGGCTGATGAGTTTTACAAAGTTTAAATTTTTTGAGGCTCGCATTGGTAGGACATTGAGTTAAGGTTTTATCGATATAGGTGAAATCGTCGTCATAACCTCCGCCATAATAATAGATTTCAAGATTAGGAAGTTTAGTCCAAAGATGTTGCCATCGTTTGGAGACGGTAGCCGTTGTTCTAATCACCTCTTTTGTGTTCATTATACTCTCGTCTTCGTCGTACGTGTTTTTTATTTTGATTCTAGAGATGATTTCTAGTAATAAGCATTCCGGTAACGAACTGATTCTATCTTCTTTTTCTTCGTCCATGATTTTGATTCGTTTTAAGATAAATTTAGGGCAAAATTTGAGGTTATGAAGTTATATATGGGTGCCTGTATATATAAATTAAACCGTTAACTTGCATGATACACCGTTTTTAACCCATGGTTAATATAAGTTTTGGCACTTTTAATACCATTTCTCTTACATCTTTTTGACACATGAGACATTCTTTTATTTCAATCGTATATATCTGATTATTAATTATAATTTATCGATATTTTCTTTGGGTTAGCTATATTATTTTGTTTAGAACATACCAATGATCCAAGTTAATTACTAGTTTTAAGATAAGTAGACGTGATCCAAGTCGAAAAGTACACAAATAGTTGTGAATCGTATTTAATAACCACATGGAAGAGTTCCAAAATACTATTAGGCTGTATTATATATGTTAGTCAGCCCAAGCCCATTTTTGGGTTTAGGGTCCGTTAAGGTTTCCTCATGGCTCATGTAATCTCTATACATAGTGAATGATAAAAACCCCGTGAGTTATGATTATTATTCATGCACTATATATAGAGATCGAATGAGGAAACCCTAACGGACCCTAAGCCCACAAACAGGCTTGAGCCGAGTAACATACTACTGCCTAACAAATACAAAGGAGAATCATTAAATAGGGGATGCAAGTAAGAAAACAAGAGCAAAACGAAAACATATAACCACAATAAGTCCTCACTAATATTTTCGTCGTTTGCCATTTAGACAACAAACACAAAAGTCGCCGTAGTCTTCCTCTGTTACTTAATTTGTTGTGTGTTATATGGAAACAACTGACGCGGCGGGTGCTATAACACGCACGACACCTATGGATATGGCATTTCTCAATTCAGAACTCTTATAGTGTTAAGTCCTACCCATAACTTTTACCCTGTAACAATCATTCACCTATACCTTACTAAACACACACAAAATAGTCACAAAACTTTCAAAACAACCGGTGACCAAATCGATCAACCAAATTAATCAGTTATAGTTTTGTGGCATTTATAAAACTAGCATAAATATCTAAATGGACCTCTTGTAAATTATTCCGTTTCTTTGGTTTTTTTTGTTACTTCTGTTCTATAACAAGCTTTATACTGGTATGTGTGTTCTTAGGTTGGTTCAATCGTTGGCTCGCTGCTGGGGGACGTTATATGACAATCTTATAGGCGACTGTCTAGCAAACCTTTTCCTGCAATTAATGTCTCTTTAGGACTAGAGCGTGTGTTTGCGATTTTTGAAGAAAACCTGAAAGAGATGGTAAAAAAACAACGGTCTATTTCAGTCTTCCATTTTGTTCTAGTGTAATTCAATACATAAAAATAACACTCGTTTCTTTCCTTTTAGAGTAAAAAGTTGCAAAAACATAACTCTTTGATCGTGCAACCGAGAGTCTCAGATCCATTGGATGAGCATTGTAGGTGAACGTGAAGTTAATGAATGAGTGGTTAGGTTACAAAATAAGGATAGAGCTTAAGGTTTCTACGTACTATGAGTTTTGTCGATGAGCTCCACACACTTATGAGATCCTTCACTCCAGTTGGATGATGAGACCGGTTTCCTACACTAATGAAATCCTTAGTAATTTGTCAGATTTTATATTGAACTGCGTATCTAGCTAGTCAAATGCTTGCATTTGATTTGCAATGTAACTGGAAGGTTTTTTTTTTTTTTTTTTTTTTTTTTTTTTTTTTTTTTTTTTTTTTTTTTAACAGTGTGTTAGATTTTGGTGTTTGTTTTGTGATTGAATATTTATAAGTTGATGTCGAGTTTAATTACATCGAATTTATTGTACTTATACTCTAGGGAGTCTAGGCCAACTTGCTAAATTAATCCAGTAAAATAAACAACTTCTCGATATTTTTGGACTTCCAAACTTGATGATGTTGCAAGTTTGGAAAAACATGCTTATTACTTACTTGGGGATACTCTTATGAATTACGGAGCTGAGTTACTGGTGTCACTTTTTGTTCTAGGCCATATATCATGGGCTTGAATTCTTGGGTAGATAGAAATGCATGGGCTTGACTTCCGGGCCAAGAAGTTACAGATTCTTCGGCCAATTTTAGTCTTTGTATAGTTTAGGGGGTGCTTGGTTGGCGGTTAAGGCAATGGGGAATGAAAAAGGTAATGATTAAAGATGCTTGGTTGAAACTAAGTAATATAATGATTAATGGACCATTATAGAGTAAATTGAGGGTAAGTGATTGATAACCCACCATCACTCATTCATTTGCATTCCCTTTCCCCACTACTAACTAGGCACACCCTTTAGTTCAATAATAGATTTCCCTCTATTACACATGTGAATTTGAACAAATATAAAGCCTACCTTTTGAAGTTTATAAACTTATAAAATTAAACTCATAAACCAAGCTTAAACTCAAGTCAATAAATTTAGGGAGGTGATTTGTACACCATTTCTTTTATCCATCCACCACTAAATTATGCATAGCAGTGTTGTACTGTGTGCATCACTGATGTAATTTAGTGGTGAATAGCTAAAATAAATGGTGTACAAATCATCTCCCATAAATTTATATTAAAAAGGTAAGCCTATGAGCTATGATTAGTTTAAACAAGAATGGTGTGCCCGCCGTGTTGCGGCGGGGCCCGTGTTTTGGATTTATTTTTTAGGAAGCGGGCCGAGTGAAAAAAATGGCTCAACCGTTTTTTATTTGCTTCTACGCTTGTTATATTCCTTTTTCGTATTCGTTTTTTTTTTATTTTTTTTGCTGTAGAATTTTTTGCTGGGTTTTTAACTTAGAAGGAAGTTGTATATTTCGAATTCTAGAATAATGTGCCTGATTGATCATGTCGAACAGTATCTGTGCAGTGTTCTAGGGGAGAGTTTCTGGTTTCTGAGTTTTGAGAGACAATAATATTTTTTTTATTGTGTTGTTGCTGTGGGTTTTTCTATTTAACATCTCTTTCTTTGTATATTGCGTGTGTGTGTGTGTTTTTTTTTTGTTTTCTTTATTTTGCTGCTTATTTATTAAATGGAAAGTTTAGTTAGGTTGTTAGAGCTAGCTTATTCTGCGCGTTCGGTTAGTATTTCTGATGTGATGTATCTAGGTTTCCAGAGGGAGGTTCAGGAAGAGCGAAGCTGGTTATCTTTTTTGCGTGGCTGGTGTGTATGCGTTGCAGATCGGTTAGCCTATTTGGATGGCATTATTTGGGAATTGGAATTTTGTAGGGAACGTATATCTGTTGTTTCTTTTTTGGTGGACTGGAGAAGTGGTGATGATGCTGTAATTGCTAATGCGATTCTGTACTTTAGGAATATTCATGATTTTGAGGCTCAGAAATTGGAGAATTTGCATTTTTTTACAGGCATCTACAGCACATGTTGCCAGTCGCGTACAGTTTCTTGCCAGATTTGGCGGTGTGTAATAGTTGTTATGTTTTAACCAGGTAGACGGTCAGCTTAAAATTTTTTTGTTTGTGAGTGTATGTGTGTTTGTGTTCTGTTGTTGTGTTATGTCTGGGTTGTTTGCGAATTTCTCGCTGATTGTATGACAAAAGAACTTTGTATTGTTTGTTATTTGTCTATTTTCAGACTTTCAGTACATGTGTTATTGTTCTTTTAGATAATTAATTTATCTATTGTGTTCTGTGTAAACGGTTAGTATATTGGTTGACTTTCATTTTTTTTTTCATGGCAGATATTTAGTTTCGTATTTGTTGGGTATGTTTATGTGCGTTCCCTGTGAGATTGTATTAATGAGAAAAGACAAATTACTTTCGTTTTTTTGTTTACGTAAGTGATTATTTGCATACTCTTTTAAATGTTTTTTCTTTTTTTCAATTTTTATTAGTGTTTGTATTTGCTCATTTCTTTTTGTGTGCGTACAATTATATTTGCTCACTTATTTTTTTTCAAATGACATTCCTTTGTGTCATGGCAAAAGGCCTGTATTAGGGTCCAATGATCCTTTTTTGTTGGTCCGGCCCAATTAGTGAGTATATGGGTTATTCGATTGCAATTGCATGCGCTCTTTGTCTTTCTGCTTACCATTCCATTGATATAGAACTATGTACCAGATGCCATTTCATTTGCCCGTTTCATATTAGTTCGTAACAATCTAGTTTAGATAGTGGATCATTGCTATAATTCACTGAATTGGTACTGCTTTAATTACTCCCTTTCGGCTCTGGTCTATCATTTTGTGAGTGGGGTTACCTATTGTGTGTGGGTTTGCATACCAAGGTCAGTTCGTGGGTCGGATGTGCTTATTAATTTGCCAATGTGCCTAAGTAATGGCATCGTGTCACCAGGTTAGCCATTTCTTATGACTAATCTCATTTGGATATGTGTTTGTTTATCCTGAAATTAATTATTTCTTGTCTGCTAGTTTTGTGGGTTTGCTATAAAAGGCTTTCTTTATTGGTTCCCATTTATATTATTCCTGCTAAGTAGTTTCACAAGAATGGATAACCATTTTAGGGATGCTAATCATGTCCAGAATGTAGATCATACCACTAACACAAATCGAAATGGTGCTGGTACTGCTGATCATATAGGTAATAGTAATCATGTTATGAATGGGAATAGGAGTAATGGTGATGATAATAGGCGTTTTGGTAATGAAAATGGTGTGGGACACCATAATGGGAATGTTGTTGCTTTGGTTACTCATGAGGGCAATGTGAACCATCTTGCAAATGGGAATATGTCTATCAGCGATAGGCTTGCTCGTGTTGCTAACACGCAAGATAGGGCTAGGCACTTCTACCTCTTCTTTGAGCGGTATAGGTTCATACTCCTAAATGGTCAACGCTGTGATAGGCGACATGTTACCCGCGAGAGGGTATTGCTATTGCAATTGCAGACCTTCCTTAGGGAGGTTCAAGGTCTCCCAGACTCTGTTCTAGTTAGTCACAGCTTGGCGCTTCTCCGCGCTCTCATAGCGATTGTGGAACTCCGGATTCGTGCATACAGTCGTAATATTTCAGATGCGAGTCGCACGGCTTCTCTCATTATGGACTACCTTGCTGATGTAACCCATATGTAGTAGTGTTTTAGGTAGTGTTCCAGTGGTCTAGTATAATATGTTTGTAAATAAGTAGTCTATGTTGTGTTATAATATTTAGGTATGGGTCACACCTATGTTGCTAAGGCCGATAAGCTATGTCAGCGACTACTGGTTCGTAGGGTCTGCTCGTTTGAATGTTTTGGCGAACCGAAGCTGTATGAAAGTGGTAGTTGGTGATGGAAAATAGTATGTCTTTTGATGAAGTTGTCTGGGCAACTACCGCAATGACAGCCCGTTTAGGTGTTTTGTTTTTCATAGTCGTGGTCTGTAAAGTGTGTTTTGTTGTTGTAACTGGACTTGGAACTTATATATATAAAAAATTATAATCTATTATTATATGGTTTATATTTAGTATTGTCTTGTCTATAGAGATTGTATGGTTGAATGTCAATGTGTAAAGTAATTAGTGTTGTGTTGCACGGGGTAACAGGTTGCGCAAGGATGCATCAGCTACAAAGCAAACGCTGTAATTTCTGTTTTGTTATCTTAGGCTGTGATGTAAACTAACTTGTGTTAGAAAAGCTCATGTGTGATTATGTTATGTATATGTTTTTTAGTTTCGGGTATGCTATTTCTATTGGCAGACGAATGTGGTTTCTTATCACATTTTCTATCAGTGTGGTATTCCAATGCGCAGTAGAAATACCTTATCAATAGTTTTCTATCTGATTATATTTTAACTACTATGGGGTTTGTATTTATATGTGATAATAAAGAACTCATAAAAGAAAACTCTTAAGAAGGGAAAAAAAAAGGGTGTGGTTTTGTGTCTTGTATTTTGTTTTTTGCTGGTGTTTCAGGCATTTGTAGTTCTGTCCGATTTACGGCTGTCACTTTTGATTTCGGTGTTCGAAACTTGTGTTGTAATTCCGAAAGCTGTTCGGTCAAGTTTCTGTTTTGTGTGAATTACGACGCGATGCACAGGCGGTACATAAAATGGGTTTTCAATTCTAGTTGCTCACGTTACTTTAGCTAATGAGATGGTTCTATACAACTTTCGGATCCTAGAGTGTCTACTTCAATTGTATAGAATGTGAATTATTGAGAGTGTCAAGTTTTGTGTTGGTGAGATTCTGGTTACATATTTATTATGTTAGTTTACATGTAAGATAGGTGCGCGGGTTTGTTAATTGAGTGAAATACATGTGTGTCGTTGGTAAAGAAACAATTTGCTGTTGTGTAGGCTGTTTTGCTTTCATACATGCACAAGTCAGTCATCGCCGAATGCCCCGGGTTGTTTGACCGTTTGCTGTTGCAGTTGTATGTTTAGTTTCCGACGACCCAGTTGAGTTATGCAAAGTAAGGGTGTAGCGTCGAAAAGAAAACCTCGTCTAATTGATTAATGGGTTCGGTCTAGCAGAATTATAATATGCTTAGGAATGCAGTATATAAAATGTATTTAAATTTGTTGAATATGAAATTCTAATTATGTAAGGAGATTGTCTGACCGTGGGGTTCACTTTCATTAGCTGATGAGTTTAAATGATGGATTGAAGAACTGACATGAGCAGATTGTTTATGAAGTGAGGTTCTGTTGTGTTTAGTCTGTTGAGTTTCGTGTTGTGTTGATTGGCATTGTTGGTTTTCAATGGTGTAACCACCAATCAGATGGGGTGAAGTTAAGTGGTATTTTTGGTTTGTTGTCTTTTTTGAATTTTTTTTCGTGGCTTGTGTATACACTGATCTCATATGTAATTGACTTGTTTAATCGTTAAGTGTGAACATTGGGTGTCTCTAAATGGTGCAATTTTTAGTCAGTTATGGTAATATTGAATGGTCTTTTTGGTCAGTGAGCATTTTTTGCCTTATCAAACACAGAAAAAAATGACATATGTTCATCGGCATTTTTGCCTGAATTCTGGACATGCTGATTTCATATGTGATTTGTTAAATGTGCAGGTAGTAGTAAACAGTTAATATAATGTAAATGCTATTAAACTTGTTAGGGCCATCCCCTGAAAATTTGGTTACATACCTATATAGTAGTGTTTGGGATGTTATCGTTTTTGCACTAATTATATATGCTTAGCTCTCAAGCCATTATGTGGTGTAGCTAGAGATGCATTAGTAGTTATGGCATACACAAAATTCATTAGAGAACTCCTATTCTTTTTTCTGTTTCTTTGGGCTTCGGTCATGTTCTTCACTGGTTGAAGGTGGGAATAGTTGTTTTTTGGCACGTAGCTCAGCTGGGTTGGATGTTGTGGCAGGTGCATCAGCTGGGGTATCTTGTGTGACTGTGGGAGTGACGGGTGGGGGAGTGTAATGCTCGTCGGTCTCGGTTATTGTTTGTAGCACTGGTGGAGATGAAGGGCCCGCTGATGCCGTTGGCAGCGTCATTGGCGGATTGTCCATTATTTTTTTTAGGATGAATGTAGGTGGGCCTTTTGTTGTTGGTGTGGCAAATTGGAATTGGAAAACATGCCTCGTGTTCTGTAATGCCAATATAGCCGGTGGAATAATTGCTGGGTCTTTGTTTTCGACTTCATTTAGCAAGGCATTCACGTCCTTTATGAGACCGTCTGTTCGAGGCGTGAAACAGCTCATTAGGGCATTCCCTGTGCCATCGGTTATTACCATCCTGAAACAATAGCTGTCATAACAATTGTGTGTCAGTAGTTGTCTTATATAAATTGGCAATCGCAAAATCGGAATGACAAAAGTTTCTGTCTGCATTAATGTACCTGTTTTCAGGGTTCGGTTTTGTTCCATACTGGTGGCATTGACCATGTAGGTAACCGTATGTAAGTTTCCCGCCGCATTCGTCACATTTCTGGTAATACCAGTGATGTCCTGTGTCAATCTGAAGTACGGTTGCTTCTTGTGTGAACAATACACGCTGCAGACAGTTTAGTGTAATAAATATATTTATCTAGTATGATTGTCTAATCCGAAGGATATGTGGATGTACCTGTTGGGTTTTTGGATCAATTTGTAAAAGCGTGCCCAGCGGGACACGGTTTCGGGTTTTTTCTTGGCCCCAACTTGTTAGCCTCTCCGTCTGAACTTGTAAATGCGGGCCACTTGCATTAGCTTTATTATATCTGCGTTTACGTAAACTTGCGAATGTCAGTTTATATACGATACTGATAATGTTTAATTAGTGGTTATTTTCTTACGCAGCTAGCAACTCGCTGGTCTCTTGTACATCTGGGTTGAAATAATAGCGAGTGGCTGAAGTAGCGGACAATTGTATTTGACTTGGATAATTAAAGGCCAATGCTGATTTTCATTGGAAATATGAAATAAAGAAAGGTTGGAGTGGATTATTATTTTTAATTTACCGGCATATCGTTTCAAATAACAGGAACTAACAGCTAGTATGACAGGTTGTTTCATCTGTGCATACTCATCTTCTTTGAAGTTATCGGCATCTTCGTTCCATAGCGTGAAAGGAACAACGTCGTTGCTGCAAGGTTAGAATATTTATAAAGATTATAAGTAGGCTGCTTTTATAGGTTAGTGTGTGAGCAAGTGCGCTTACTTTAGGTTACGGATTCCAATGTTTCTAACTTTCACCCTGTTGGTAGTTGCGCCCCCGTACTCTTTAACTTTTTTAACATTGTGCACATATCCGATATAATCTGGTTGGATATACTGTTAAATATATAGGCAAGAGTAATGAGGTTAGAATTAGCAGTTTAGTTACGTATAGTACCTGTAAGTATCGGGTTCTTTTTTTCTAGTCTTGCATTTAATTCATTGAAGGCTGCAAAATTGAAGTAGTGGTATGGGTAATCAGTATCTGTCAGCTGATCGATTTGTGTATATTTGCCAAAAGTGAGTGTAAAATCATTGTCTAGCGTCTTGCCCCAGCTGTCAGTCCTTTCAAAACCGAAGCCTTGAATTTTGTAGACGTTGTTTATCTGCAAATCGTGGTCAAATCGATCTTTTTATTTTAAATCCGCATTCGCCTGTACTGCGGAACCCTATGATTGACAACATAATATGTCATTTATAATGATATTTGTTATTGCTCTATTTTTTTGGCACGCCTATTTTTTTTTTTCTTTTTGTTTTTTTTCTTTCTTTTTTTTGATGATAGCGCAAGTATTCTTTATAAGGACTAAATAGTATGGTACCTTTTTATCGAGCAATATGCATGAGAAATTCGTTGGTGTGAAGCCTGGCACTTTCACTCCTGTCCATTTACGGTAAACTCTAACTTGAATATATTTACTGTTGTCTGCAGGGCTCAGTTCAGTTAGATAGGCGAACTGGCGAGGTAGAATAACAGGACCTTCAGTATTGATTGGAGTAGAGACAGGATTAACGGTTAGTGACATTCTCCTGCGAATAGATTTGTCAATAGGAGAATGAAAATTAGAATTGGCATATCAGCATTAACGAAAATCATTTAAAACATATATGGTTCTAGATCTCATGAATGTGGGGAAAACCGTTAATGCCAGTATATGTGCATATCGTATTCACACAGGGACTTGGTGTATAAAGGAAAGTGCAGTACGATGTGCAATATGTAAAACGTAAAGTAATGGTCAATCAGTATCTATTATAAGAAACAATGTGCTAGTATAGAACATCTTCTTACTTAATATGGGTTATTAAATGTATAACAGATTGCATGGCGCATGGGTCTAAATGGATATAAACGTATATGTATTATGGTAATTTTCTAAAAGAAAAAAATCTGATGACAGACATATCATGCAAACAGATAAGAGCGAGAACCTAGATGGCTGGTATGGTGGTAGGTAAATTAAAGGTCATAGCAGATGCTTGTCTTATAATATACAGTTGGTCTGTAAAATATGGTAAGATAATAAATAATATATTGGTTAATCAATGGAGATGAGTGCAAAATATATATGGCTTTCAGTTAGATAGACGTATGAGCAAATAATTATCTTTATTTATCTGTAGATGATGTTCATGTGGGCATACGGTACACAAAAAACGTTATTATACGGTAAACAACTTATAGGGGTTAAAGTGCCGCCTATTGTAACACCCCCAAAAATCGTACAGCGGAAGACTTACNGATGAAAGAGAGTAAGTAGGAATCTGAATAGGTGGTGGTGGAGGTCGTACCGACATGCGAGCTGTAGTGCGATAAGGAGATCGCAAAGTAGAAGCTCGTGCCAGCACCTGATGCAACGTAAGCTGCCTCGAAGAGCTAGGATGATCAACAGATGGAGCAGGTAAAGTCTGTGGGCCATGACTCCAGGCCGATGATGAAACAATAGCAGAATGCTGAGCAATCACGTAAGGATCATCCGGATACGGAAGAATCTGAGTCTGTGCTAGTCTCGGAGGACTAACAAGGATACTCTCAGCAACGTCAATACTAATCGAAGGCATGTCTGTGACAACGGCGTAGGGATAGGTGTAAGAGTTTCAAAATGAATCAAACGCACATCTAGCGTAAATAAAGAATATATACTACTAAAGTCAATCTCGCTCAAAATACTATAGTCAAAAACCGCATTACTCCAATCAAGTACAAAATCAAACCCGCTTACTTATCAAATCATCAAGTTATCCAAAATCCAATACTCGCATAATATTTCAAAGCATATATCATACTCAATTCAAAATTCGATCATATCGCAATACTTATTCATACTCATATTATTCAAAACTTATCTCAATAGAAGGACTTCGGCTCGGCAGCTTGGCAGGCGTTGGTCGAGGATCGATTTTTAAGAAAATGGTTATAGTTTAGGTTTATCATGTACCTAGTTCTCTATAACCTTGGCTCTGATACCAATCTGTAACACCCCCAAAAATCGTACAGCGGAAGACTTACAAGCTTTTGTGGTGTTACGGGGATTGGTACCATCACAAGTATAGATAACAAGATCATAGATAGAATATAAAAGTAAACCAAGTCAACAAAGTTAAAGTTTACATTTATTCCAAGATCTTAGGGTTCATAGGCCCAAATAGATAGCATAAAAGATAGGTCCAAATTCATTATCAGAGTGCACATCGATTTCCTCAAACCAAACCAAGTCCAAAGCAAGCTTCACCAAAGTCCAAGCAAAAGCATTCATCAATTACCTGAGAAAAACATGCTTAAAAGTCAGCTTTCGCTGGTGAGTTCATAGAGTTTAATCATTCGAAATACTTACGGGACCTGAAGGATTTAGCGCTATGTGTATGACTAGGTCAGGCATAGACAATCATACTATACTCATCACAATTCCAATTCCATCACAATCATACTCATACTAGTTTACCACCTTTCTAGAAGGCGGAGGGTCAGGTGCGAGCGGGCCACATCTCGACGGTACACTAGCCAGGAACACTAACAGTAAGGAACCACCCATTACTACCCCGAACTAGGCCGTAGTAGTGTATACTCCAAACCAGGGTTTCGCCCTAGTAGGTCGACAACTACCCGTCTATCCTAAACTAGTCCACACAATAGCAAAACAATTTATACCAGGTCCAAGAAATGGGTAGCATGTTTTCTCCCCCAAGTTTAGAAATCATTCAAAAATAAATGCGAGTAAAAGTGGGGCTATAAACTCACCTCGAAATAGCAAGCAATCAATACACGAGTAAGCAAAGAAAATTCGGCTAAGACTTCACAGCAACTATTGACTCGGCACGACCTATTCAAGTATATATACTTTTGCTCAATACCACTTCTTAAAATAATTATACTCCCAATAATCCCAATGGGTTTCCTTTTACTTTCCAAATAATCCTTTCTTTCTTTGAAAACGCTTATTATCATTTGGTATCATTTTGGTATCCTTTGGTATCGAAGTGAGGATTCTAGAGACAAAGTCTCGACTCGTTGGCTATAAGCCAAATATACTATCCATAACAATCACATACGGCTCAAAACAAATAATAAGTCCACATAGCATATAACCACATATAACGCACATACTAAAACATATAGCACATAGTGGTCAAGGTCAAATGATATGCCTTCATAAAATAAATAAGTCGTCTCATGAAGGGTCGATGGCTTATCAAATCCGTCAACTTGATAAGTCCAACCATTCACGTATTACTTATGTATTCACCAAGTTATATCACGTACGTACAAGTCATAGGATGGACTTCTCGTCAATTTAGTTATATAATATTACTATTGGGCCCTTATTGGACTCGTCAGCCCAATAAGTCCAACGATAATACTACACGACTTATTAACGTTAACTCAATCCGAAACTTTACTACAATGGGTCAAATCACATATTACTCGACAACGTCGGTTTGAAACTAGTTATATAATGTACTCGAATATTTAATAGTCCATGCCGAAAGAATTATTTGCTTTCGGGATCCGTTATGGTCCGTACGTCCAAATATTTCCTTTATCGTTTATGGTTCTTATTCGTTAGTTATGCTTTAATAAGGCGTCGATAAATATTAATTTCTAACGATTAATAGTTATCGTTGCGTTATTATTATTATTCGTTTATTACATTACTTAGGTATTATGTAAGTTAGTATATGTACATACATATATATGTGCGAGCAATTATATATATATACGTACACTTCCAAACTTACTTAATATTTAAGTTCGTTGAAATAAACGATTTCTAACGAATCATTACATATTCAAGTCCACGTGTTCGAGTCATGACCTCTCGTCCACATAACTACTCAAAGTCCAATGTCCAAATGAAATCGGCATCGTCAAAGTCAATCAAGACTAAAAAGTCAAGATGACCTCAACATGCACAAACAATAATCACACAAAATATATAAGTCCCGATGTCCAATAATACTCCAAACACCAAACAATTCGAGGTCGTCTACGACACTCGTTCTAATCCTATCTCCGTTCCACTAAAAGTATTCAACCTTATAACTCCGGAAATTTCGATCCAAACACAAGGAAACAAACGTTAGTTACAAGTGAATATATATACACATAGTCACGTATTTCACCAAAATAATACACATAACCACAAAATACTCGTTTTCACATAAAACCATATTTTCCGTTACCAAATATACGTATTACACCCATTTACTTCAATGTTCCACATAATTCACGTAATACACATAAACACATACCACAAGCATACTAGCCACAATATTCCACGTTTTACCAATGTTTTCCGACAACTTAACCATTTTACCACTTTCAAGTGTATATCCCGACACAACTCTACATATTACCATATTCGTCACAAATTCGCATAACGCGCCAAAATAAGCTACTAAATCATACACGTACCAAGTAAATAACCACAAAATGACCACAAGGACTAACCCGTGCCCTCTAGGCCACGGCTACCTTGGGTAGCGAGCCCAAACCTTCGGCCAAGGGCCTTAGGTGCTCGACATCACAACCAAACACATCCTAGACTTACCAATCTTGTTCCAAACACTACCAAATCATTACCAAATCATGCTAGGAACATACTACAACAACCAATATCATCAAAATGGGTCAAAACCCCAAGAATAATAATGGGTCGTGGGTCAAACCCACGGTTTGACCACAAATCCGAATCCAAATCACTTCCAAATGATACCAAACTTGTTTCTCTTATGTTTTTATTAACCAAAATGTATTAAAACATCAAAACCCACTTAGTTTTACCCAAACTTTACAAGAATTCGTGGGTTTGACTTGTAACAAAGTCAAACCTTCAAGAAATACTTACCACTTTACCTTTTCTTCAAACCAAACAAGATTTCAACAACAAAAGTGATGAAAACAATGATATACCCCACGAATTTAAATGGGTTTTACGTTTTTGGGTCGTTTTGATGTATAAAAATTATATAGGGATGATTGGAAATGGATGGGGATGATGTTTTTGAGCTTGGATTATGAAGAAAATGAGTGTGTGTGTGGTGTGTGTGTGTGGCCGGCGCAAGAGAGGAAGGAGAAGGGTATTAGGGTTTTGTTTTTGTGAAGAAAATGATATAAGGGTGTTTATCTAGTTTTAAGTTTAAGCAATTGGCAAAAATGGTCCTCCTAGTTATTAGTTTTTAGAGTTTAGTTGAACTAGGGAGCCCAAAACTTTTATTTTTCTCAAACTTACCCCAAAACATATTTTTGAGTTCATAAGTCTAGCCGGTAGCCACCAAATTCGTTTTTAAGTGCACACCACGTGTTTTACAATAAATTCCCCAATATATTTCCAAAAGTTCTTTTACATGACGGACCCAATTAAAACATATTTTTACGATTCGGGTAAACTAAGTGAATTTTTATGTCTCAAGATTCTCAAACGTTACTTGTCCAAAAATACGTTTCATTAGGATTCCTAGTGCCTAACGCGAAGTACTCAAATAGCCTAATTATTACTTAAAACGATAAACGTTTGATATATATTCAACTTTCCAATCCAAATTTCTCAAAATTACTCAAAGTCATTTTACTTCAATACTCGGGTTTATAAAAATAGTAATGCGGAAGTTTTTAAAAGACATCCAAATTTACCAGTTGTCACATTGTAGTGATTTTTATAAGTGTAGTGAATAATGTAGTGATTTTTTTTAACCGAGTGGACCAACTTCTTTTTATAGTGTAGTGATGGATAGCTTCTATTTTTTTATAATATATATATATATATATATATATATATATATATATATATATATATATATATATATATATATATATATATATATATATATATATATATATATATTTTAATAAAGTGTAGCTTTTGTTTCCACAATTATAAATGTGGCTTTCTTAAGTAGTTATTTTTACGTTTATAAGTGTAGCAATTTTGAAGTGTTTTCTTACACTTATAAGTGTGGCTTTTTAATAATTTGTTTTCTTCAATTATAAATGTAGCGTTATTGTAATTTTCCACACATATATATGTGGAGTATTTTTTTAAATATTTGTGACACCTATAAATGTGGCAAAATTATTATTCATTTAAAAAAAATGCCACGGTTGACTATACCGTGGAGAAATAAGTGTGGAGAATTCAATTTTTTTTTGTAGTGTGATACATACGCCACAATTATTTACACATCATGTTATACTATATGCATTAGTAGTATAATATTGTGGTGTATGTATCAATTGTGCAGTTCTCGGCTTATATCTCATAAGCTTACCGTATATAACTTAATTTGAAATTTTTTGGCTTATATAAGCTTTTTATGACATGATAAACACATATAAGCCGAAATTTTTTAAAATAAGCCATAAAGCTTATGAGACATACGCCGGAAACAAAATAATCCGTTATAAGCTCTACATATATTAAACAAACACCCTTAATAATCCGTTATAAAGTGTATGTGAAAGAAATCAAATCGAGCAACAGACATAATAATTTGAAGAATCTTTAGTTTATGTATCTTCAACTAAAGTAAAAGAATATGAATAAACAAGGAATTTCACCTCCTACTTTTGTTGAATATTGTGCAAAGTGGGAACGAATAATGGACCATATGTCCCCTTTAATTTTGAGTACACCACCTCACAAGTCCACAAAATTAGTGTGTGATAAAATAATAGAAAGGGAACACCCCCACCCACCACGCATTTTCTACACGTCTATTGTTTCTATTAAAAAGGTGACCATAACAAAGGCTCAAATCGTTATAAAACGTAGCTGAATTTCTCGTTTCAGTTGCACCAATTTCATTCACATTATCACATACCTCTCAGTTATTCACATACAAAAAGCTCCCACTTTACCCAATTACTATTCACAATGGCAGAAGTCATTGTTTCTCCCCTTATTGAAGCTGTTTTTCAGAAGCTGGCCGATGTAGCTGTGAAGCAAGTTGGTCGGGTCCAAGGCATTCGTTCCGAGTTGAAGAGCTTGAAGAAGACATTGTTCCGTATCCAAGCTCTCCTTGTTGATGCTTCTGAAAAGGAAATAAAACAAGTTCTTGTTCAAAACTGGCTCAATGATCTCAAACATTTGGCTTACGATATAGATGACATTCTAGACGATTTGGCAACCGATGCTATGAATCCTGAGTCCGTCAAGAATTCTGGCGCCAGCACTAGCAAGGTAAGAAGGCTCATTTCATCTTGTTACACAAATTTCTCACTATGTACTAGAACACATCACAGGTTAGATAATATTAACGTCCGGTTACAAGAACTAGAAAAGGAAAAAACAACTATAGGTTTGACTGAAGAATGGAGGATTAGAAGTGAGGAATAGGTCAAAAGATAAAAATAGAGATTTAGAGACCTCTTTGGTAGATGCATCTAGTATTATTGTTGGTCGACAAGGTGATAAGGATGAATTGATTGACAAGCTCTTAGGTGATGATCCACATAACAAAAATTTAAGCATCGTGCCCATAGTTGGTATTGGCGGGCTAGGCAAAACGACTCTAGCTAAACTTTTGTATAACGAAAAAAAAGTGGTTGCTCATTTTGAACTTAAGGCTTGGGTTTGTGTGTCAGATGAGTGGGATAGTTTCCAAATAAGTAAACGTATTTTTGAATCTGTGAGTGGGGAAGATATAGAAAAGAAATTTGAAAATAATTTTGATTTGCTTCAAGAAGCTCTTGCCAATAAAGTTAGGGAAAAAAAGTTTTTATTGGTTTTAGATGATGTATGGACCGAGAGCTATAAGGATTGGGAAACCTTAGTGCGTCCATTTAGTGTATGTGCTCATGGAAGTAAAGTTATCATAACAACTCGAAAGGAGCAATTGCTCAAAGAGTTGGGTTGCAGTCAACTAAACCAATTGCAATGTCTCTCCTATGATGATGCTGTGTCTTTATTTTGTCAACATGCATTGGATGCAAATAACTTTGATTTGAATCCAACACTCAAAGCACATGGTGAAGACATTGTGGGAAAATGTAAAGGCTTGCCTTTGGCTTTAAAAGCACTTGGAAGGTTATTAAGGAGAAAAGCCGATGAAGAAGGGTGGAAGGATATGGTGGATAGTGAGATATGGAGCTTAAAAGAGGAAGGTGATATTATTCCAGCTCTTAAGCTAAGCTACCATGAACTCCCTGCATCTCTGAAGCAGGTGTTTGCATATTGCTCCTTGTTTCCCAAGGACTACTTGTTTGAAAAGGATAATTTGGTTCTACTATGGATGGCAGAAGGATTTTTGCACCAATCAGATCCAAGCAAATCAACCAAAGAACGCTTAGGTCGTGGCTACTTTCAGGATTTGTTGTCACGGTCATTTTTTCAACACGCGCCTGATAACGAGTCGCTGTTTGTTATGCATGACCTGATGCATGATTTGGCCACATCAGTTGCTGGGGAATTCTTTTTCAGGTTAGAGAAAGAGATGGGAAAAGATGTAAGGAAACTGGCTTTGGAAAAGCTCCGTCATATGTCTTTTGTTTGTGAGGAATACGGAGTTTACAAGAAGTTTGAGGGAATCGAAGGAGCTGAAGGTTTGAGAACATTTTTGTCCGTAGGGGTGAAAGAAAGTTGGCAAAGTAACTACTTGTCGAATAAGGTTTTGGTTGACTTACTCCCTGAGTTGCAATTCGTAAGGGTTTTAAGTTTGAGTGGGTATGAGATAAGCGAGGTTCCAGATTCAATTGGTAAATTAAAGCATTTACGGTATCTTAATTTATCTCAAACTAAAATCACACATTTTCCAGAAAATGTTTGTGATCTCTCTAACTTAGAGACATTGATCGTTTTTGGCTGTTCTCGTTTAACCAAGTTTCCCAACAATTTCATAAAGCTTAAAAGCTTGCGGCATCTAGACATTAGAGATACTCCACTTTTACAAGACATGCCATTAGGGGTTGCTATGTTGAAAGGTCTACAAACTCTTTCAAAAATCATTATTGGAGGAGAAAATGACTTTTCGATAACCGAACTTAAAAATTTAGAGAATCTTCATGGGAAAGTTTCCATTGAAGGCTTGGAAAAAGTAAAATTCGCAACGGAAGCACGACAAGCAGACTTATCACAAAAGAGGCTTACTGAGTTCGAGGTGAAATGGAGTGACAAATCAGATGCATCCCGAAAGGACACAACTGAAAACGATGTCCTTGATGCATTGAAGCCATACAATGATTGTTTGAAGAGGTTAGGCATTGTGAACTATCTGGGTTTAGAGTTTCCAAAATGGGTTGGGGATCTCTCGTTTCATCAGTTGGCTCATGTGTCTATACGTGGCTGTAAAAAGTGTACATCTCTACCACCACTCGGGCAACTACAGTCACTTAAGGAGTTATCTATTCAAGACATGGATGATGTAAAAGTTGTTGGTTCAGAGTTTTTTGGTACTGGCGTTGCATTTCCTTCACTTGAAAGTCTAAGTTTCCAAAATATGTGGGGGTGGGAGGTATGGTCAACCAATAGTAGAAGTGGGGTTGGAGATTCTGTGTTTCCATGCCTGAAAGAGCTCAATATAAAAAGTTGTCCTAATTTGGTTGAAGTCTCAGTTGAAGCACTACCTTCACTAAGGGCTCTAAATATAGAAGGATGTAGGAATGGTGTGTTGAGAAGTCTGGTTCATGTAGCTCCATCAGTCACCAAGTTGGGAATAGAATCTATTTCAGGGCTAACTGATGAGGTGTGGAGGGGTGTTATATTGGATCTTAAGGCAGTTGAAGAATTGGAAGTCAGGGAATGTGATGAAATAAGATATTTGTGGGAATCAAAAGAAGCAGAGGCAGGTAGTAAGGTTCTCGTGAATTTAAGGAAGTTGAATGTAGAGGAATGTAAAAATTTGGTGAGTTTAGGGGAGAAAGATGAGGAGTACTACAATTATGGGAGCAACCTCCTAACATCTCTTAGGTCGTTACATCTCTTTCGTTGTGAAAATTTCAAGCATTTGAGTTGTCCAAACAACATTGAGGAGCTGAAACTAACTTCATGTAAATTAATTACATGTGTCTCCTTCTCAATGGGAGGAGGGCAGAAGCTCAAGTCAGTTGACATTGATGGCTGTAAGAAACTATTATTGTTAAAGGAGGAGTTGGGAGAAGGAGGAGAGAAGAATAGGTTACTTATCAACAGCAAAAGCATGCCAATGCTTGAAAGTGTGAAGATAGAAAATGGGTTAATTCTTTCAAAACGTACCATACTTGCCCAAAAAATCACTTTTGAGTATCGACCTTTTTTTTTTCCTCATTGGTGTACTAAACTTCAAATTTTTGGCCTCTTTTACGCACTTTGGGACGATTTTGCCCCTCAAATCTTTGAAAATCCAGGGGCAAAAATGTCATAAAATTGTACGAAAATGCGTAAAAGAGGCAAAAAATGCAAGTTTAGTACCCCAATAAGGAAAAAAAAAAGGTCGATACTCAAAAGTGATTTTTTGGGCAAGTATGGTACGTTTTGGCATAATTAACCCATAGAAAATCATCCAGATGTGGCATCGATCATTGATTTTGGGGGTAACTTCATTCATCTCACCAGATTGGTAATAGTTAAATGTAAGACTACAGAGGATTCATTATTTGCAGACGTCCAATTGCAGAGTCTCACCTCGTTAATTGCTTTGGTAATTTTCAATTGTCCAAGTATGGATGTTCCAACAGCTGGGCTTTGGCCTCCCAACATGCGTTACCTTAGAATTGGGCGGTTAAAGAAGCCCATCCCAGAATGGGGCCCACAGAAGTTTCCATCCACACTAGTTAACCTAATCTTAGACTGTGAAAAAGAAGAAGCAACTAATTGGAGTGAATTGTCTCATCTTCATCTTCCTTCATCTCTTACTCGTCTTTGGATCGAAGGTTTTGACAATTTGGAAACAGTTTCCGAGGGGCTCCAACACCTCACCTCCCTCCAAGGTCTCTTTATTTGGAGCTGCCCAAAGGTGAAAGATCTACCAGAGACGTTATTGCCTTCACTTTTAAGTTTGGGAATAAGTGAATGTCCACATCTGGAAGAAAGATGCAGAAGAGAAGGCTCCTACTGGCCCCTAATCTCCCATATCCCCAAAATCGAAATAGACTACGAGTCACAAACATAGATGAAGGTATGTCGTCTCTTTAAGCCCTTTGACTTCTTTGACTTACTAACTAATTAGTACTACACTAACTTTNATTGTTCACAAAATATTGCGCATGTGTCATTCACAATATGGAATTATGGACCAATACTATGGGCCTGGTGGACAGCTGTGTATGTACTGAAGCCCATGTGAGTGGCAAACACTTCTAGAAGGCCTTTCAATATATGTTGGGATTTAAAGAATGCCATGTCCCAAGTAAAATATTACGGAGTAGAATGGTTATAATAAAAAATTTGGCAGTCCTTATTTTAATAGTGTTGGGATTTGGTCCAGTGAGAAGTGTATTATAGAGAGAATAGATATGCTAATATTGGACCGTGTAAACAAATAATAACGAGGTATACTTGCTCGCAAGTTGCGACGAGTGCAAGAACGTCTATTTTATAGTTACCAGATAAAATTTGTTCTTTTTTTTGAAAGGCAATAATTTTATTAATAATAACTAGCAAGAAGCTAGAGAGTACACAGATGAAACACTTGACCAACACGACCCTATCATTACATCGACACTAAAATAAACATTGTGAATAAAACAAACAATGAAGGAATAAACTCCACCATCTCAACCCTAAATCGCTAACCACTCAAGGGCAATCACCCTATAAGAAGTATGGAACAAATGGAAACCAAACACAACCACGACCACGACCCTTGTACAACACTCACCGAAATCTCAAACAAACCAATTTGAACAACACTATCGAAACAGGGTGGTGGTATTGCGAGATGAAGAAAGAGTTGATAGAGAAAAACCCTCAATTGTTCGAGAACCACAAGTCATACAATAGCACCCATGAACCTTGCTACACAACCTCATCCGAACCATAAGAGACAAACCATGACCAAACTCACTACCCAAATCACGATCTCACTCATATCACGATCCTAAGCACAAATCACGACCAACATTACTCCCTAAGTCACGACCTCAACCACTCACCGAAGCACCAACACTTGGACCACAAACAACAACTTACACATCGCCACAATCTGACCCACACACACGAACCATGAACCTTGGGCTGAACTACTACCACGACCTCACCATCTTACGACCTCATTATCACGACCCTCACCATCACAACCCTCACCACCACGACTCAGCATCACGAACCTCACCATCAACCCCGACCTCACCAACACGAACCTCACCATCAACACGACCTCACCACCTCGACCTCACCTCACCATCAACACGGCCTCACCATCTTAGACCTCACCATCAACCTGGACCTCAACGACGCGAACCTCACCATCACGAACCTCACTATCAACACGACCTCACCACCTCGACCTCACCATCAACATGGCCTCACCATCTTGACCTCACCATCACGAACCTCACTATCAACACAACCTCACCACCTCGACCTCACTATCAACACGACCTCACCACCTCGACCTCACCATCAACACGAACTCACCAGTCACCATCTCGACCTCACCATCACTGGACTTCACCATCAACATGACCTTACCACCTCGACCTCACCATCACCGGACCTCACAATCAACACGAACTCACCATCACCACTACCACACCAGCACAATATCTCATCATCACCAACCTCCCGATCTAAACCACAGAACCAGTTCGACCCTAAAACAATCAATCTGAACCAACGACCATACCGAACCAGAAACAACCCACTTCATTTATGAGAACAAAAGCAATCAAAGAAATCAACAAAAGCTATCAAACAAATGACATTAAATGAAGTGGATGTGGCTTTTTCATCAAATGTTAACACCACTGACCAAATCCATATATTAATCCTTTTTTTAGGAGAGAATTTTGGTTGCTCTATGGTACTTTTACAGAGTTTTTTAGTCTTAACTGATCAACTCAAATTAACACTTCCTAAAGTTAAATTATATATGGATGATTCAATATACTAAAAATCTAAAATGTTCTCTATTTCCAGAACTGACTAAAGTCAAAGAGAAAGAGAGTTTGTGCTATTTTGAATGAGGCATTGCTGACGCAGCATACATAGTCCCACGAAGTACAAATAGGTCAGCGGTTTATTAAGTAGAGAGTCCTATTTGGCAAGCAACCACACGTGTCATGAGTTTCAGCCGGTACGTACCTAACTATTCTCTTTACTTATGTACACCATATCAATAGTTTCTTGGTAAGTAATGAACTTGTTTGAAATGACCTTGATATGGTTACTAATGTTCAGTTTTGTTTTATTAGTGTTGAGATGCCTGATTTATGGGGAAGTTTGAAGCTACCTTTACAAGTACTAGTTGAAGGCTCAACTAAACTTCTCTGCAATCTTTCATCCGCGACATCCAGGGAAACTCAATGGGCAAATGCAACCTATAATTCTAAGTGAGTCCATTTCTAGTATTAATCAACACCACTAGTACTTGGATGCAGTCTCGTGCTTTAACTGGACTATTTGAGAGTTATAAGGGCTTATATCTTTTTATTTGTTTGATCATGATTTCAGGGCAAACAAGCTTGGGGCATGTGAATACGTACATGGAACAAAAGATTTTACTGCATCGTCTTTGTAGTTTGCTTGTCAGGACATGTAAAATGGAGTGTTAATAACTGTTCAAATTACTTGATAGTGCTTAACCAGGGAATCCAAAATCAAAAAGTTAAGCTCACGGAATGTCTTTGATATCATCCTTTTAAAATGCAATAACACAAGTGTGCTCATAGATGTCTAACAAAGCATACTCCAAAAGAGACACAATTGAATATCATGATGTAGTGTCATGCCAGTATTTCAGGGTCGAAAGAGGTCATTGTATGCTCATGGTGTTTGATTGGCAGTTCGTTGGTCGAATTTAGTTGGTTTATCATTTGGATGGAGGCTGGTGAGTCGTGAAAGACGAGACTACTTCGCGTTAACAATTGATATGGCCAAACAATTGAAGACAAAGTTGTTTGATGCATCAAGTTCAAGTTATTTGATTGGTTTGCTGTTGGTGTTTGATAGTTTTTCTGCTAGCAGTTTGAATTTTTGTTTGTTTGTTTTAGATTGGTGATTTTTTTTTTTTTTTTTTGCTTACTCTCTGTTCTAAAAGGATATGTCTTCAGCATTTTGACCTTAGCTACGTATAAAATTTATCCTTTTCACCAAATTGCAAATTAAGTTAAGTACAGACAGTACAGTATTGCCATTTCCAGACTTCCTTGATATATATTTTTTTTGAAAGTAGAAAAGGATATCATTGGGAACAATAAGTCATGTACATGGATAAATAAGAACCCACCAACATATAGGCATAGAAAAAACAGACAATCAGACCCCGCGAAACAAAAAGCCCCAAACAAATCAGAAAACAAGCTTCATTTGTTGTAGAAAGATCACAAATTCCAGAGGCTAAGAGGGGTAGAACGAAGGACGCCTTCTTTAGTCAACTTATCAGCATCACAATTACCTTCACGTTTGACATGAGCTATCGATCGGTTTCCGTTGGTTGAGAGGAAAAGATCAATCTCTTGAAAGAGGGACAACAACCACCATGGTCTCTCAAGAGGATGTCGAACCCAAGAAACCGCATTTAGAGAATCACTTTCAACAATAATATCTGACAATGACAAATCTAGCTTCTCATTTACCATCCTACAAGCTTCTTTTATTGCCATTACTTCCGCAACATTAGAGTCTAAAACACTAAGAGGAATTGAAAACAAGGCCAATACCACACCACAATCGTTTCTTAACAACCCACCTATACCTGCGGGCCCCGGTTTGCCTCTAGCAGCGCCATCAACGTTGAACTTTAAAGAACCCACAACAGGAGGACACCATTGTTCAATGTGAACGTTCTTTTCCGAAGTACTACTGCACGATGTAATCGAAAATAAGTTTACGTGAAAATCAAGTAATGAATAGGAACATGCTGGATAGAAAGCCTTAACCCAACAACCGGTTCGAAATTTAACCAAATCTAAAACCTGCCAAAAAGAAGATATATTGTCCGCAAAAATTGCCTTGTTTCTTGCTTCCCAAACATGCCACACAACCGAGAAGAACGTCGTCTGCCATACCTCTTTGCATTTCACTACTTTCGCCATATCCATCCACCAAGAAAATAAGGTTCTCATATTTCTAGGAATAACCCAATCACAATCCCAACCACCAATCAATGCAAACCAGATAGAGAGGGTGAACTTACAGTGAATAAAAAGATGATCAACTGATTCGATGTATGAGTTACAAAGAGGACATCCAGATTGATTGTCAGCAATGATACCAATTCTTAAAAGCACATCTCTTGTTGGAAGTTTGCCAACATAAAAGACGAGCTTTTGGGGGAGCTTTAAACTTCCATACTGAATGAAGAATTGGATCACTGTAACTATGATCCTCCATCTCTTTACCAAACGACCTGGAGGAAAACTTCCCCAATGAGTCAAATGACCAGACAACTTTGTCGTTCCTTGTTGCCATCATCACGACTGAATTAAGTATTGACATGAATGAATCAAATTGTTCCATCTCCTAATCAAATAGCTTTCTCCTTAGATTCACTTTCCAATTCCATTGGCCATTTTCCCACAACCTCAAATCACAAACAGGGCCTGATTTATTAGCTGCTAAAGCAAAGATTCTCGGGAATGAGTTCTTTAGAATGTGGCCTTCGACCCAATGGTCATCCCAAAATCTTGTACAATCTCCTTTACCAACACAATTCACCAACCCTTTATTAGCAACAACTCCNCGGAATATGGGTTTTGTGGATCGGAGAGAATTTTTTTTTTTTTTTTTTTTTTTTTTGTGTGTGTGTGGAGTCGTTTGTGTTTTTCTTTGGTGTTTGCGTAGTGTGTACAAGATTTGTGTTTAGATCAGTTTTTGTTTGTGTGGTGTTGGATAGGATTTGGGAGATTTGGTGTTGGGTATGAAGAAAGAGGGGAAGAAAAGAGGTAAATGAGGATATATGTGGAAGAAAGAGGGGAAGAAAAAGGGAAAATTGGAGATATAAGCTTTTATGTGACGTCATATGTGGGTCCCATAAGTGTAGCCAGTAATATTACCTAACATTGAAGGTTTCATAAAGTTTGGTTACCTAACATGGTATTTTCATGAGTAAAATACCTAATATTGAAAATTTTGGAAAGTTCGTTACCTGACAGTATAATTAACCCGTTGTATGATCTACCAGGCAAACGTTTTTGCTAGGTGGACTTCTTTTTTTTTTTTCTTTTTTTTTTTCTATTTATTTATGAATTGAATGAATCATATATGATTATTATTGTAACATGACCAAAACTTATTTTTTTAAAATATACATAACTCATTTAACAGTGGAGGATAATTCAATTAAAAATATCAAATGCAGATGACATAATTTTAGAAAATATTACTATAACTCAAAATTATATTAAAAGCCAATCTACTTCTGTGATTGGCTTCAGTGTGAGACGAGTTGGAGGAAGATTTATTTGAATTTCATTCGATGGTGGAGTGTTTGTGAAACTTCATTTGCCAAAGCGACTAACTTGTACACTGTAGTTTTATTTTGGTTCCTTATTGTGCTGGTTTTGAATTTGGATTGCTCTGTTTTCTCACACTTCTCACAACCGATTCCTTTTCGAACAGGTTATGATTTTGGTTCCCTTTCCAATCGGAATTTATTCGAGTATTTTTTAGGCTCCCAAATTGACGTGATTCTATGTGCTTCGATGTAATTGCATGTTTGAATGTGAAATGCTTGAAGTATTGAGTGATAAGGTGGTTAAATGGTTAGGGTTTATGCATTTAAAATGTTTGATGAAATGCTTGAATCACTAGGCCAAAAATGACCTTTCGTCACACATGCTGTTTTTCGAACGGCCACACAATAACTTTTTTATGTGACTAAATGTACCAGAATAAAATAAACAGCCACACTTGATCCGACTTGTGTGACGATTTCGTCTTTCCAACTGAGGCTACAGTCACACATTCGAATATTTTCGTGACTAGAGGTATCTTGTAAATTTTTTTT
>LBNU01012448.1:42143-53095 GCA_014162995.1 Artemisia annua
GCTCTTACATATAATAGCTTATATCTTGTTGATGTCATTGTTTGTCCTTTTGTGGTCCCTTTTTTTGCTGATATTTAGATTCACAGGAAGCAGAGGCAAAATCTGCATGAGCTGAGGAAAGAGAGCGTGCTATTAATGAACGATTATCACAAACATTATCCCGCATAAATGTTCTTGAAGCTCAGATATCTTGTTTGAGGACGGAGCAAACACAACTAACGAAGTCCCTTGAAAAGGAAAGACAAAGAGCATCAGAAAGCAGGCAGGATTATTTGGCACTAAAAGAGGAGGCTGATACTCATGAAGGTCGGGTGAATCTGCTTCAAGAAGAGATAAAGGAACTCAAACAGAAACATAAGCAAGAGCTCCACGAGGTATTGACTCACCGTGCACTCCTGCAGCAGTTATTGTTTCTGTTATTATCAATCTTGTTTATTATATATTTAAAGCATTATAATTATTTTCATGATAATTATAGGATGTAGAACGTGAAAAAGCTGCACGTTTGGAATTAGAAAAAGCAGCTCATCTTCAGTCTTCTGTTGTTCCTGAGCAGAATCCAATAGCTAGAACAAAGTCTGCATTTGAGAATGGTAAAGTTTCTACTAATACTTACTTTTTACATATTTTTCTCATATATCTTGTATGTATTTTGTTTATCACTGACTTTCATGTGCAGGTTTGGCTCGTAGACTCTCAAATGCTAGCAGTGTGAGTAGTATGGAAGAAAGCTTTTACCTTCAGGCATCTTTGGACTCGTCAGATACTTTGTCAGAAAGGCAAAACCCCGGAGAACCGACTTTGAGTTCGTACCATCTAAAAAGTAAAACACCAAATGCATATGAAGCTGCTCTTAGTAAGTGATCCCAAACACTCTCTTATCAATCTTCATTGCAAAGTAAAAATCATTGCCTTAAACTTCGTACAAGTTGCAGACTTGCATATTTGTTCAGGCTTCTGAAAGTACTAGTGTTGACCAAAATAGTCAACATACTTCTTTTTGGCGAGTTTGTTTGATGACTTGAGTAGTATAAACCCATACACTGGTTGATCTAGTGGACTATGTTTACTACATTAAGGAATGTGACAATTGGATTGCTGTATACAAACTCGTGTGTCTACATAGGATAGTCAATCACTTATGATAACAAACTAAGACTTACTTATATATGTCAACTGTTGAAAGCCAACATCAAAATGAAGTCAGGTTTTGAGAAAAGGGTCTCGTTTGTAGTAGTTGAACTGAATATCTCACAATGATTACGGACTATGCAGTGAAGTTCAGTGAGAAACATAACAAGTTTATTGTTTTAGCAGAAATACATGACACAAAATTTGCTTTGAACATTTTTAGGTACTTCTATTCAGAGATTCAAAAGCCCACAGACTCGGTTTTCTATCAGGAGGCGGGTGGTTTTGGCAGTGGGAAATACAAGATGAGACCAGGGTGGCAATTGCACTTATACATATCACAGCTGCCTTGTAAGATTGCCATTCTGCAGTTTCATATTTTGAAGATTTCGTATTATTTTAATGAGAAATCGTTATCTGTAGCACTCGAAATCATTTGCTTTTCATACTCATAGTTATTCACCTTCTTGTAGGTGGAGATGCCTCCCTGAACTCACAGCTTTTACCTTGCTTGAATAGTTCGACCAAAGAAGGTTTTGCAATATCCTCAACAACCAAACTGAACGATATGATGGAGGAATTCTTGGAGTCATCCATGAAGAACAACGGTAATACTACAGTGCACTTTGTAATCTCTGCATATTTTCAATGACATAATATTTATTGATAACATGGGTATACTAAGCACATTTCTGTTTCAGGTGATTGTTAACATGCGGATATTCGATAAGCTGGAATAAGTCTGGCCTTCATGAAGTCATTCTTGGAACCACTGGTCGAAAGCAAGGGACCTCTGCAAAAGGAGCTATGCACCCTTCTTCGGAGTCAACTTTATGCAAGTAAGCGAACTCGTGTTCAAGCATCTAATTTGGCTAAATGTCTGTACTACCGTTCACTGGTTTCAGTTCATCATTACTTTGTTACTTCTTTTGATTTTGTATCTTTCTATTATCCAGGAAGAGAATGTTGGAGTCATTCTTGTCACTGAGTAGATCTTTAGCTAATTTTCCATTGAGTGAAACTTCCTACTTAAGACTAAAGGTAACACTGTTAATAGTTCACTCTACTTTATTAAAAGTCAGTTGATGATTTGCAGCTAATAAATAGTTCTGTTTGATATTCTTCTACAGGAGAAGGCTGAAGAATATAATTCAGCTTTGAAAATATTTAAAGAAAGCCCACAGTTTAGCAATTGGCTCGTGAAGCCATTACAGTTTGAGCCTCCCGTTCTAGTGGGACTATGAGTTAAACTTAAGGTATTTCTTTTACATACTGCATTGCAATTCAACTTTTATTGCTTTGTTTGTGATAGGTTGACACAAACGGTGCTCCGGTGGCCACACGTCTAGGTTGGGTCCCTCTCCAATCCCTCCCTGATCATGTACCAATACATCTTTTGAATGCGTAAGTATCTCACTATCTTGTAACTTATGAGAAAATATCACGGACCTGGAGTATTAATTTTTGATATTTTATTCCAGGTACCCTCCATACAACAACATTTAGAAATACCTCTTCCCGCGGCTATGCACTCTTGATGAAGAAAAATTGTAAGCTTTATCTTTCTGCATTCCCAGTTATTTTCATGTATACGTATATTTTGTTCAGGCTCATGGAGAGTTTGTCGAGCAACTGGGAGTTTGTCGAGATGGAGAGGCTTCATCACACACTACAACAGCTCGAGATTGAGTTGGCTAAGACAAAAGAAAAGAGTGGAAATAATTATGGTGGATCAAGAACTACTCAACCAAATGGAAAGGATGTATCTCATTTAGTACTGCTAGTGTATTAGTTACAACTCTTAGTTATAAGTTAGTACTGTTGGTTCATATAGTTAGTACTGCTTATATGATATGTATTAGTGGTTCAGTTATATACATTCCAATTTTATTGTATTTGAATTCGTTTTGATATATATTTGAATTTCTTTTGATATATATTGATTTCTTAAATGTGACTAAAAGATGCATATAGTCACACTTATTTTGGTCACTGTTTGCTTAATTCGTTGTGTGACTAAATATTACAAAAGGCCACACAAAAAAAAATTAATGTGGCAATTGGATGATCAATAGTCACACAAAATATACACTTCTTCACCTTAAACATCATATAGTCACACTTATTAACATTTTTGGTCACTTTTTGCTTAATTATGTGTGACTAAATACCAAAAACAAACATGCATTGTGTGACTAAATATTACAAAAGGCCACACAAACTAAAAATTCATGTGACCATTGGATTAACAATAGTCACACAAAATACACATTTCTTTATTTTAAACAGCATATGGTCACACTTATTAACACTTTTAGCCACTTTTTGCTTAATTATATGTGACTAACTCCAAAAAAACAACACCCGTTGTGTGACTAAATCATCACAAACGTCACATTTATTATATATTCATGTGGCCATAGGACGGAAATAGTCACACAAAATACACATTTACTTGAATAAATCATCTCAAATGTCACATATATTATAGATTTATGTGGCCAAAGGACGAACAATAGTTACTCTCAAAAAACATTCGTGTGACTATAAAGTGTTTACGGTCACACATAATGATTAATTCAACAAAATTTGTCCATAATTCGTCACACATATTCGGGTTTTGGTCACTCATTTTCAACGACAATGGTCACGAACTCAACAAGGTCACCATATGCCACCTACGGTGGCGGGACTTTTGGTGACACACGACCAAAAAAAACGTGCGTGACTATATGCATATCGTCACACATTTTGGGCGTGACCAATAGAACTTTTTGTACTAGTGAATGATTTTATTTCAAATGGATTGCTACATGATAATGTAATCCATTTGTGTTTTCTTAACATTATTTTCATAGAGTGACTTGGTGACTATATATATGTAAGTAGCATGCCTTGGAGGCCTTTCTGTTGGATCCACAAAATGGGGAGGTATTGATATTTGGTTATCTATCTGACATTAAAATTCCTATTGTTCCATGTGTTGGTTGTTTCGTGTTTCTGTGTTCCTAGATTAGGGTTAAGATAATCAATGAGGTACCGGATATTCACTTGAAATCGTGGTATCACTTTCCAATAGAAACTATTCGACCCTATGCCTGGGTTACACGAATATCTCTATGGGATAAGACCAAGTGATGTTCTTGTTTTAGGCACAAATCAAGAACAGAAGTGTATTCAAGTGTTTAGGGTTTTTGTTGATCGTATTCATGCATAATGTTGTGACCTCTATTTATAATAGAGTTTACTCAAACCCTAGCCTATGGAATTATGTATAATTAACGGCCCATTAATTATAACATAATACTTTCCATAATAGTAGGAATCAGTGGTTAAACTTTAGCAGTACCTTGAACAAGCAGTACTTTGAATACTCTAGCAACAGAATCATAACTGCTAGCAGCAGAGTCAGATTCACACTAGCAACAGAGTCCACTGTCAGCAGGATCCACTAGCAGCAGAGTCCTACTAGCAGCAGATTCAGCTAGCAGCAGATTCAGCAGAATCCACTAGCAGCAGATTCAGCAGAATCNTAGTAGGAATCAGTGGTTAAACTTTAGCAGTACCTTGAACAAGCAGTACTTTGAATACTCTAGCAACAGAATCATAACTGCTAGCAGCAGAGTCAGATTCACACTAGCAACAGAGTCCACTGTCAGCAGGATCCACTAGCAGCAGAGTCCTACTAGCAGCAGATTCAGCTAGCAGCAGATTCAGCAGAATCCACTAGCAGCAGATTCAGCAGAATCACACTAGCATAACCACAATTGAGTCAGGGTGTTCATGGACCAAATGGTTGTACACTCCGTACCTCCAAACCCATTACCAGGTGTGAACTCATCCCTCAAGTGCACTAAATTTTCCAACACCATGTTGACCCTTGATATTGCTCACACCTGTTTATAAGCATTTCAATGTTTATGGTTCGTAATGCTGAACAAATTGATCGAATGCTTATGTAAAAAAAGAAACATTGTATGATTTTATTTGATGTTAGTATTGGAACTTTATAGCCTAACAAAACATATATGTCTTTGTATAATACTTTTATGTTCAAGGATGTTGAAGAAAAAGGATGTTGAAAAAAAAAAAGAGTAAATACATGTATTAAATCCTTTTTGCTGGCAGACATTAACTTGATTTAAACGGTACACATGGTGGTTGCAAGTTTAGGGTTTTATAATGTGCCCATTTGACTATTGTGTTTATATTGTGTTTATTTTTCAAAGTTTTGCTCATGCTTTATGTTGCAATGATATTGGATGTATTTGGTTTTATAAGCTCTATAGATGACTGGATTGAATGAGATACCCTTAACACGGGATACTTCATTCAAACTTGCTTAGATTAAGCATAACATAGATTATCACTTAGACGGTTAATAGTATCATTCAGGGAGTAAATGAAATGGTTGTGATGTGGATTGTCTGTTAATAGCTTCGAGTTATAATGTCATTTCGATGAAATATATGGATCTTTATTGGCCGAAAGGCTTTCGTCTGAAGTCTGAACATAAACAAGAAAATATGTATCAGTTACGTGTACATGATCAATTATATTATACATTTTTGTATTGTGTGTCTTAGCCTTACGAGTTGTGTAATTCAGGTGTTTAGGGATATTGACTCATTATCTGGAAAATTTCTTTGTTGTTAGACAAAGATGGTGATTCAATCTTACAAATAGTAGCAACAACTTCATATCAAGAACATCATTTAACAATCACGAGATGTTCCAGTGAGGTCCATTTCACATTTTGATAAACCACAATTGAAAAGCTTGAAGGTTCTACACTAAATAAGGTTAGATAATGATTAGAGTTTAAGAGACCTTAAACAGTTTTTAATCCATTGACCCAGTTGACATGTTCCCCATTTAGCTCAAATTTAAGTTATTATTTCTGATTAGTATGTTACAATTCTGTGGAAATTTAAGAATTTGTTGACCTAGAACTCCTAAACTATTATGTATTTTAAAGTTCATGCGAATAGAGTTTTGTTCAAAATTGAGTGCTTACTTGAGCTTGACACTTTTTTCTATTGTATGTTGTCAACTATTTTTTTTTTTTTTTTCATTGTAACACAAAACTTGATATTTTTTTGTCATTGTATGTACTAAGCGTCTCATTGTTAGTCCTTTACACTAACGGTCGTTAGTAAATAACTTAAAATTCCGTTTTCTTCCGATTTTACATGTTTTCATCCGTATTGTCCGATTTTACACGTTTTCTTCCGTTTTTTTTCGTTTTCGTCCGTATTTTTACGTTTACGCCCGTTTTTTTACGTTCTCACCCGGTTTTTTACGTTTTATTCCGTTTTTTTACGTTTTCGCCCATATATTTATGTTTTCGTCCGTTTTTTACGTTTACGCCCGTTTTTTTACGTTTTCACCCGGTTTTTTATGTTTTCTTCCGTTTTTTTACGTTTTCAACCGGTTTTTTACGTTTTCTTCTGTGACAACCCGCAAAATTTCTCCCTGATTCTATTCGGAGAAAATATCATTTATTTTGAGTACGGATGACTTTTGGAGAAATGAAGAGTATTTATATTCGTTTTTATCGGAAATGTTATTCTAAGCGTGTTGGTGTTATTTTTATATCTTGAATCTATCGTTTACTTGTTGAAATGAGCCCCGAGCCTCATTCGTAAAAGATTTGAGAAATTACATGAACAGTCCCTGCGAAAGTTACAACCACCTTATCCTAAACTTTGTAATAATTGCCCATTGGTCCTTGTGAATTATAAAGCCTAAAACCACCCTATAAATACCATGTGATAATCACTCTAGGGTTTGGCTTCCCTCTCTCCAAAACACAGCCGCTCCCTCTCTCTAGATATCTGGCCATCTCCGGCCAGTTTCCGGCCACACCGCCGTGAGTCACCTCACACCGCCACCACCCCCATACTCCACTCGATCTCCTCATCATTTTGATACACGCCACGCGCCACCTAACCATCTCCAACACCACGAAACCACCACTTCAGCCATCATATCACCATCCCATCTCCATCTATTTTATTCCTTTTGATTCACCATAGTCATGAAGGCAAGAGACCACCGTCGTTGGTCCTTATACGCGACGGTGAGTTGAGATCCGTAACACATTCGAGGGTTTTGAGCTATTAACAAATGAGAACAAATAAAAATGAGATAAATAATGGTTTGGTATCAATTGTGTACTCGGTGTCACTTTTGGTCGCGAAACAGATTATGTCGTGAGCTTGAGCTCACGACTAAGTGGTTTGTGAGTCCTTGTCGAGTATTAGTATTTGGGTTGTGTCGAGTCGAGTGTTATTTGGTTTTACTCGAATTCGGTTTTAGATGCATTTAGATTTGGGACTCGGATTTGGTTGGTGTTGCCGAGTTATTGTTGTCGTTGTTGTCCTGATGTTGTTCTCGTTGCTGCTTGTTCTTGTAGTCGTTGTTGTTAATTGTTTTTGGCCAATGGATAGAAGCCGAGACCATTAGAGGCCCGGCAAGCTTTTGGTTATTGTTTGTTGTTGCGGAATATAGTGACGGGTAGTAGAAATGGGTTATTGTTGAAGTTATGATTGCGTACATAGAAATATTAGGTGAATATGTGCATATGCTTGTGATGAATTGAGCCGTGTCGAGTGTCATCGAGACTTTCTAGTCCCGAGTGACCTCGACGAGCCAAAATGACTTTATATCATTGATGTTGACTATTTGACCCGTGATAAAAATGACTCGAAACGGATATAACCCGTGAAAAATATAAATATTGACTAAGTGATTGTGACGCGAGTTTTTATATATATACATACATATAGTTAACTTTAAATATTTAGTAACGATTAATAATCGTTATTTCATATTTACGAATTAATAATATTAATAATAATAGTTAGAGATCGTTAAAGTACGTTATATAACGTTTACGAGATTAATAAGAAATATTAGTAAACGTTGACAACGTTCGTTAATATTTCTAGATTAATAAGAGAACGTTAAATAACGGCGAATACGTTATCTAATAATTATTATTAGAAATAATAAACGAAACAAGATTTAATGTGGAAATATACGGGTTACTAATCGTTTCGAGGACACGTTTATCGAGACTTACCATTTTAGGAAGCTTGAGGTTTAGATTACCTTGATGTCGAGTTATGGATTGGTTGGTATTAATATTATCACTTGACACGATTAACGAACTAATTGAGTTGTTAAATTCAATTAGTATACAACGAGCGTGTCGAGGGAGAATATTAATAGGTGACCCATCCTACGACTTACCATACCTTTACTAAGTATGAGTTAACTATGAATTAACAAGTACATTGATGGAATTGTTGGACTATCGTATTAGCAAATACGATAAGTATCCAATAATTCGTACGATTTCTCTTGTTAAGTCTTGGTTACTTGAGGATCGACTTTGACCATAAGGTTGACCTAGTAGACCATTTAAGTATGATTGTTTTGGATGGATGATGTAGTTCGACCCGGATGTTTCGTATTGAGTTTTGACTCGTTTTGATTAAAGTCGAACATTTTTCACCTCTTGGTGTGAGTATTCTCGAGTCTTGTCTCGATTCTTGTTGGCTTCGCTTGTTTAAGTATTGGCGTGAGTTCACTTGAGTATATGTCGTGTTCTCACCACACACACACACAATGATACCAAACGCAAACACAAACACTATTGAACGGATAACGAATGAGTTGACGACGTAAGATTGGGTAATACATGGGAGTAATTATCTTATGGAGATTTGGTTCGTCGCTGAGGAGTTCGTATTGGGATAAGCCTTGCTTATAGAAGACTTCGTCGGTTTCGTACCAATCTTTGGGATATTGTTGTGATTTACTCTTGATGCCAAGTTGTGTCGGTCGTGATTCTTGCATTGCTGTGGCTAAGGTGAGTTCATAGCCCCCTTCTTTTAAATAAGTTTTCATAACTATTTTGGGGGAGAATACATGCTCTTTTACTAAATGCAATGATTGCTTACTTGAGTACGTGAACGATTTGATTAAGTTTGAATGATTGATTGATTGATTGATTGATGATTGATTGAGTAATTTATCGAAGTATTTGAATTAAGTATTTGAAGGCATTATGTGCTTGCCTGTTTATATGAGAGCTTTCTAGCTCAAACTGTTTTACTTGGACCTGCTACTGCAAATTGTTTTGCTACATGTGTGGACTAGTTAAGGGTAGACAATAGTAGATGTTGACCTAAAGCTAGGGCGATACCCTACTTTGGAATAAACTCTACTTACGGCCTAGTTCGGGGCAGTAATGGGTGGTTCCTTACTGTTAGTGTTCCTGGCTAGTGTACCGTCGAGATGTGGCCCGCTCGCACCTGACCCTCCGCCTTCGCGAAAGGTGGTAAACTAGTATGAGTATGATAGTAATTGATATGGAATTGTGAAAGTATGGAATGTATGTCTACGCCTCCCTAGTCACACATAGCACTAAAACTTTTCAGGTCCCAAACTGTTTTTGTAACTTAAACTCTATGAACTCACCAGCGTAAGCTGACTTTTAGCGTGTATTCTCAGGTTTAAGGCGTTAGCTCACTAATTGAAGGCGCTTGGCAAAGGGCATGGTCATAGGCGACTCTGATGAACATTTGGGACTACTTCAATTATTCTATGGGCCTATTTCCATACTATTTTTATATCATGTAAACTTTATGTCTTACATGACAACTTTTATTTTATATTAATGAAATAAAAACCATTCTTTGTACCTTGTGTTGTGATACCAATTTAGTAGCACCCCATTGCTTGTATGCTTCCGCTAGACCCAAATTTTGGGGGTGTTACAGTTGGTATCAGAGCCTAGGTTATAGAGAATTGAGTAATTTTAAAACCCAAACTATAACCACTTTTGTGAAAATTTAAAACCTATGACCGCTACGTGCCTGCCTGCCAAGCCGATGCCTCGCGTAAGATCTTCCTTGAGGATATAGTTGATTAGATAACTGAGAATACATTTGGTGAGATATTTGATGATGTATGTGATGAATTGAGTATGATATGATTGATGAGTTTGACGATATATAATCATTTTATTGTGTGCCTTTCTTTTGGATATTTCATATCCGCCTATTTTTGCTATTCACCAAGAGCATTTCCATATGCTTATGCAAGTTCTGCATCTATCATTGAGTTACGCTATTTCCTTGCGTAATCTCATTACCGAGTGTTGATTTTGCACACTAGTCGTAGCATTTGGAATGATTTGGGATAAAGGACATATTACTAGCGTGACTAGGCTGAGTGTTTCAAAATTCATTGAACCTCGGCTGAATGTAGCCTGATCACCTACATTCAACCAGGGACAGTTGGACATAGCCTGATGACCTATGCCCGGCTCAGAGGTGAATTTTGCGATACTGAGGGTAGTTACAACAGCATTATGTTCGGGTTAGAGTTTGCCTTTAGGAAGGATAAGTTGCGTGCACACACACAAGCATTGAACTCAACACCTAAGCCTGCATTTGCACACGACACATTGGCATCGCAACACCGTATAAATCGTAATACTTCTAACACCACTAAACGTCTTCGTTTACGTGGAATTCCTTTTTGTCGCCATCGAGCGTATTTTCGCCTTGGGTCGGCTAGACCCTATTGGCATCATTTGAATCCGAGTTGCTTATCGTATTGAGCCTCGTCGATTTTATTGAAAGTATTGGATTTTGGTTTGGACTATTGTTTGAATTTGATTTTGGTCACGTATGGATTTGATTTCGAACTTCGTAATTGAATTGATTTCCGGATTTCGTCCCAAGTGGACTTTCGATATTTTGAATTCGGTTTTGACCGTTATGGATCTGATTCCGACTACGTTG
>LBNU01012457.1:3957-17942 GCA_014162995.1 Artemisia annua
GAACAACCTAGATCAAACGACGATAATGTATAATCGCATTAACTTATGTGTGCATTTATCACTATAACTATATTATACTTTATTATAAATTTCTCATTCATTTGTAAAATAATCATTAATACATACATGAATGGGTGCCCTATGGGTACCTTTTACGTTGGGGAGATGATTTGCACACTCTCCCAATTGATTGGTGCACTCTAATTTAGTATGTTTGGACATTTATACCCTCACATGGGTGAAAATGTAAGGGTAACTGTGAGGGTATAAATGTCCAAACACAATAAATTTGAGTGTCTCAATAATTTTATAGAGTGTGCAAATCATCTCCCTTTACGATGTAAAAAAATTAAGTAAAAAATAATTAAACTTATAGTTTACTAAAGTTAAATGTGATTTTCAATTTCATACACTTAAAGTTTATATTTATTTGGATCTTAAAAACTGCTAGTGAGCATCCGTTTCTTATTTAATACAATCCCCTAAGTTTTATTTGTATTTTAAAAACCTTTTTTTTTACTCAAAAATAATGCTATAATTATTAGATTAAATTGATTGTAAATCCAAAATTCATGTCTCTTCAGGATTAACTGTAATAACCAAAATCTATATATGCCAATTATTAGATTGTACTTCTAAATATTATTTTGTATTTATTATTTTTTTTTTTCTTTTTTTGTCATTCAGTTAATAAAATTGTTTTGAAAAAAAGAAAAATGTACAATGTCATGTTAAGAAGTAATACAGATAAAACAATGTAAATAAAAAAAATGGAAATTTTGCTTTTAAAAGGGTAAATTTATTTGCATACTCTTATATTTAATGTTTTATTTCATGAAAAACAATTACTCCAATAGACATGTTACCTGATAGATCGGACTATGAAGTTGATAGAATGTAAAGGAAAATTCAGCAACAGCAACCACCTTCGGGTAACTGAATTCCATCTGAACAAAGAAACAACATACGTAAGATTATTAGCAAAAGAGTTTTTTCTTAAGAAACTATGTTTTATCTGGATTATATAACAAACACTAACAATCGAAATGCTATGAACAATGATCGGAATAAAACATGATGTTTGAACTGGAATTGATATCTTGTTAAAGAAACGACGATCTAAAAAGGTATGTCTTCTTGTCGCCGTTCTCTCTTTCATTTTTGTGAATTGTGAATTTCGTTTTCCCTTGTCAACCTTTTATAGTAAAGAGATATCTCAAAGTAAACGATTAGATTGATCCAACGGTCATAATTGTTAACACTCACATTTTTAGGGTTCACGAAATGTCAGCTTAAACCTATCTAGATTGTATGTTCGTGGGCCTCGGCCCAAACACTTTGTCAACATAAGCCTAAAGGGAACTAGCTATGAGGCTCTATATCTAAAAATACAAGGGACAAGGCAACTGAGAGACTCCTATAAGGCCTAAACGCAATAATTACCTCACACCATCGAACAACCTAGCCTAACCTAGCCCAAACGACGATAATGTATACTAACATTAACTTATGTGTGCATTTTTTATGTATATAAGTGTGTGAAATAAATGCGAATAAATAAAGTTGTAGTTTAAATTGTAATCATGTATTTAAATATTTAATTTATTGCATTGTCTTTTACAGGTAAGGGTATTTTAATAGAACAACACTACTTAATTTTTAAGTTTTTAACTTGAAGAAAATGTATTTTCCCTTTTTATATAGTACTAACAAGGTCTCTTCTCAATGCAGCTACGAGTACCCTGTAACCTAATTTTTTCGGCCAATAATTTATTTCTATCATATGTTTTTTGACAATAGTTTTAGCGATTAGTTTTGTTTCTTTAGAGATTATAAGCAATGTCAAAAGTTTGGTAGAGCTTTATAGTTTGTTTTATTTTATTTGTTTGTTTTTGTGTATCTAGTAGCTTAATTGGTTTGTACAATATGTTATCTAATTGTAATTTTCATTGAGCGGGTGTATTGATATTTAATAAAGAATATGTGCAGGGAAAAAAAAGTCGAATCTAGCATTTGCACTTTTAGCTTTATTTCTTGTATTGTTGAAAATTAAGTTTTTAAGGTATTTATATTAGAAAATTGTGTTTAGTTTAATTGTACATTTAACTTTTATACTTGTATTGCTGAATTTTTAGGATTTTAATGTCTTAGTGCATTTAATGCCTTAAAAGGGTTTTATGCATTATAAGATACGTAATTTACATTTTGAATTTTATTCTTATATAGTGGTATATAAATTGGAAAGCAAAGTGTGCAATTCATCTTCATCTAACTTTGAATGAGGTTTCTATCTATGGAGAAAAAGATAAAAGGTGGTCTTGGGTAAGAAATACTACAAATGATCATAGGAAGTTTTGAAGAAGCTTCGGAGTTACGTGTGTTTATTAGTTCTCTCATATTTGTAAAAGAGTAAAAAAGTGGTTTATTTGATAGTTTTACTAATATTATAGCATAAATGTTAAAGAAGCTCCACAAGTTCATATGTATAAATGGGATTTATGGATTTGTACGATTCCTGAGTTAATGCAGATTTATAAATAGGCTTTTTTGTTTATGGAAATATGACATAAAGTGGCTTCGGGTAAGAAATAGTGAAATACTATAGAAGTGTGTCATAGGAAATGATAGTGAAGCTTCGTAACAGAGTGTTTATTTATATACTTTCTTGCACTCCTAGATATTGATCGATTTGCGGCGAGAAGTGTTTTGTAGTTGTTTCACTATTTTGTTAGCAGTTTTTTGGTGGTTGACTAAGGTGGACGATAAATTTTGAACATTTTTTTAAGAAAATGGTTACACTTTTATTAATAAAAAATCATATTACAATAAATAGAATTTACAGTAAATAAAAAACATAAAATTAAATACAAACAGAAAAGTAGCATAGACAAAAGACATAATAAAGATAATTATGAGAAAGCAACAAAACGTCAAGACACACGGCTCGTATTTAACACAATTTCCTTAAAACATATTCGCTGTATGTTTCCTATGGTACAAAAGCCAAAGCAGTTGTACTTCCGGACGTGACAAACTTATCTTAGATTTCACGGAAATGTTGGTGCGTCTTGATCGAACGTATTATGGAAATTCATCTATTAGGAGTGACGTTTTTTTCTGTCCATACAGAATGAGAATATGGCAATATTTAGTGAAAACTTGTCTTGTTCTTCAAGACTAAATCTTTGTCATAATTAAACGAATTTGTTATAATTCAACCAGATTAGCATATCTTTTGTTAAACAAACATGTTATGTAGAACTTGTCTAATAAGTTTAAATCTATTTCTAAAATAGATACAACATTTGAAAATGGAAACTCGAAAAAAATTCGCGCACTAGCGAATTTACAGAGTTTGCAAATAAACACATGAGTACATATGTGAACAACTCATGTTATTCTTCTTTATAAGTTAGGGTAAAGATATCCGAAAAAGTTTCTTTTCTTTTTTGTATAATCAATGTTTAATAACAACTCATTTTATTTCTTTTATAAGTTTAACACGTGCATACACGAGTTTGAAAACTGAATACTACTAAGTATTGTTAACCGAGGGCAGAAATATTAAACTGTAAGCATCCATTACTGTGATATAAGAATAATTATACGAGAACATTAAACACGGCCAAATCCTTGTATACACATATATTAAGCTATAATATAAAATAAATTTGACTCATATGTAAATTCCGTGCGTGCACGAAACATATAATAAAAAGTCGCACGTGACATATTGTAAAAGGTAAAACCAAAAATTTCAACGAGACTATTTTTCATAATTTTGCAAATTCAAATTTGTCAATGTTAATTGCATTAATTATCGCTAGCCTTCTAAAGTAACAAAATCTTAACTAATTATAATGGAGAAAGATATTTTCTAGCATTAAATACACTAAAATTGTTGAAACTTAAAATTAAATAATATAAATAATTAAGTATATTGTACAAATTCAAACACAATTTCTTTATTAAATGTCACTAACATACTTAAGACTTAAAACTTAAAATCAAACAATATGAATAAGAAAATATTAAGCATTACAACTACCAAAGCTTAAGACACAAATCATTTAAACACAACAAACAACCATCCAAGTTAGTCAAAAGAATTTAATTAGTGTGATATAAAATACCTAATGTACAACTAAAGCATCGCATTATTATTTACAGAATCACGTTAACTAAAATTCGGATCGAGTTAAATGCATCTGAATACCGAGTTTTTTCCTCTAACATTTTGAACAATACATATGAAAGACAAAATACCAACATCCATAAAATTAACGAACCTGAACAATCAACATTTTTTTTTTGTTTGTATCTTAGGGTCTCATACACACTAATCCATGATAAAGATTGAAAACAACGAGAAATCATAGGAAATGGTTAATGGTATGAACAACGGTGGACGAGTTGGGTTGAATGAAGATGAAGAAATAGTTAAAAAATGTTATGACTTGTAAGTATCTAAACAACTTTATAAAGCATTTTAGACTTGCTTATAATGAAAAACTTAAAAATTTAAGATTCGATACTTGCTTATAATAAAAAGAATTGTATACTTTTGCTATTAATCAATACAAGTCTATCTATACATTTTAAGCATTACAAGTAAAAAAATAACTATTTACAAATATTTAAAGAACAAATACATTAATGCATATAATTAATACACTATTTAAATCACCTCTTCATTCAAATATACAATCATTTTACCACATTGTACAATTTAATCAAGCTTCTATTTACAACTATTTAAAGCACAAATACATCACGTACAATTAATACACTATTTAAATCACCCACTCACTCAAATATACAACCATTTATCACGTTTTGCAATCTAATCAAGCTACTATTTACAACTTTTTAAAGCACAAATACATTAACACATGCAATTAATATACTCTACTATTTAAATCACCTCTCACTCAAATATACAACCATTTTATCACATTGTACTAATCAGAAAACACATATATCAAATTCAAATAGCTTCGCCGCAACGCGCGGGGCATACTCTCTCGTTAAAACATTTCACGCAAGAGATCTGAACGGATTTATATCCTGTATTTGAAAATGATGGGTAAATGAGATTTGAATTTAAATATAATAGCGTTCAAATTCAATCACTTTAGAGGAATTGCATATATATCCCTTAAAAGGTGAATAATTGCATATATATATATATATATATATATATATATATATATATATATATATATATATATATATATATATATATATATATATATATATATATATATATCTTTGGTACAAATTTTTAATGCACATGGTACAATTATTTATATGCATGCAAATGATATATATGCAATTTTGCATCTTTTGGGGATATATATGCAATTGAACTTTTGACGATTTCAATCCGATCTCAACATGACGTGTGACTTGACATCAAGAAATTTATCACTAAGGAGCTATTTGGTTGGGGAAAATTCAAGGAATTTGATAGTATTTGAAATTAAATTACCTTGATTTGTCGTGTTTGGGTCAAACCAAAATGTGGGGTCAAGGCATTAAAATAGCCTAAGTGGAGAGTTTCTAATTTCATCCAATGAGTAAGAAATTTTAAATTCTGTGTGGAGACAAGTCAAGAAAGTGGTGAAGACACAAAACTTTTAACACTCATAAATACCCACTATCAAGTAAAATGAATATCTTCGACGAACCAAACATGTAAACGACAATTTAAAATGCAATTTTAAATTCTAGCACATGTAAATTCTTAAAAAAAATCAAAATTCGGGTATTTTAATTTATATGAACAAACGCCCCCTACAGTGAGATAAAGGCGGTTTGGGCGTCGGTAGCTTGAAAGCTTTTAACTTTGCGCTCCTTTAAAAAATGGCGTTGGAGATTAGTCCATAATCCGTTAGCTTTGTGGGTTCAATTGGTTAAAGCTATCCATGGTCCTGAAGCAGGTTTCAATCAGAAGGGGTGTAATACTACAGGTTTGTGGGCTAAAATTGTTAACTCCTTGTTAACTCCTCTATCTATCTACACTCTAATGGTATAATTCCTATGGACTCTTTAAGGTTCAAAGTTGGATGTGGTTCTAACGTCCGTTTCTGGAAAGATACATGGCTTGGAGATGGGCCTTTAAACCGGCGATACAACCGGCTTTTTAGGCTTGATTGCAACGAAGACTGTTACATTGTTGATCGGATCTCAATTGGTGAATGGTCTTGGAATTGGAAAAGACAGGTCCTGGGAGGTAGAAATGTGGATTCATTGAACTTGCTTTTAGCCGAAATCGGTAATGCAAATGTAGGTACCGGTGAAGATTCGTGGCAATGGACTTTAAGTTATGATGGTATATTTTCTGTGGGGGTAACAAGGAAGCACATTGATGACATTATTTTACCGTCGATGAGTCCAAGTACAAGATGGAACAAATCTTTGCCTCGAAAGGTAAACATTTTCCTTTGGCGTTTACTCTTAGATAGACTCCCTCATCGTGTAAATCTCTCGTCTCGTGGTCTAGAAATTCCGTCGATTGTTTGATCGGTTTGCAACGCAAGTGTGGAGTCATCCGATCATATATTTTATGCTTGTGATATAGCTGCTAATGTTTGGCGTCAAGTTCGAATTTGGTGTGATGTTGGTTTACCGTGTTTCTGCTCTAATATGGATTGGACTGTCTGGCTAGATAACTGGCACGTCTCTAAAGACAGAAAAGATAGATTATTTGTGATTATTGTTACTTCTCTTTGGTTTCTTTGGTGTTATCGAAATAATGTTACGTTTAGTTCTTAAACCATGAGGCAACGTGACATTATCGATAATATCCAATTAGCTTCATTTTCTTGGTTAAAGTTTAGAGGTGTTAAAAACTGTAATTGGTCTGTTTGGATCAATTCTCCTTTGTAATTGTCTCTAGCTTCTTGCTAGAGCTTTGTTTCTTTTATATTTTATCTGCCGTTCAAAAAAAAACAAAAAAACAAAAAAAAACAAAAAAACAAACAAACTTACTTCTTATAACAGACCTTATCACTAGAGAAATGCCTCTACTGGACTAATTATCGCTTTGGTAACTTCTTATAGAGCTAAGGTATGGTGATGCTACAGGCGTAATATACACATCGTCTTGACAGCTTTTATCATATACCATTCTTATAACAGAGAACAAAGAAAACACCCCCCATCCACATAACATTTCCATAACAAACAACCAAAAATAGACATTCACCCCCACTTTTTATTCAATTTACACTTAATTTGAATATGTTTTTCTAAAATTATTAATTTACATAAATATGTGGACATGTTCAATGTTTTTATATAGATTTTCATATTGCAACACATACTCTCGTTTAATTCTTATGAATCGGATGCATTAAATGTGGATTTCATTTGGATGTCAATGTTAGATTAACACGAATATGCAATCACCTGTAGTGAGATGACTCTTTTCAGCAATGTTGGTTTTTAGTTGTTTGTATATAATATACCTCGTTTAAATTTGATTTTGTGTTGAGATTTTTTTTAAGTTATAACTGTTACATGTTATAGAGTGTTAGACTATTGGAATTTGATTTGACCATTGAAGTGAATTTTTAAGCTTGGACCGCCTAACTCGATGATATGTAGCTTTTCGTAAACAACTATCGTCTACCATGCTTGTGTAAGTTGTGTGCGCTACTAAGCTACATAAGGCCCAATATTTTCTAAAGCCTAACATTTAAGAAAGAGGCCCAAGATCGAAATTGGATATATTTATAATCTTTTTCTCCTTGAAAGTCATTTTCTAAAACACATATCGCATACAACCTCATTTTTCCCATAAAACCTTGAAAGAACAACTTGCGGATCGAGGTTCCAAGCAACAAGTACGACCAATGGACAATATATCTTCTCGACGACTCGTGAGTTCCTTGATTAGGAATTTTGATATAAGATAACAACTCCTTATAATGAGGCCTACATTATCGGTATAGGACACAAGTGACACAACTAACAGCTTTCACGAGATGGCCCTTGATGACGTATAGTCTATATTCGGGTCACGAACCCGACTATTGGACGTCACTAGCATTTAAGCCCACCACGTGTGGACTACTATGGCAACGGTTTGGGCTTACGGAGGCCCAAAACCAAAGTTATTTATAGTTTGGATATTGGATATATCTTATTTATGGGATATATATCAAATATCCGATATAGGCGGACACGCCGAAGAGTGAGGAACACGAAACCGATAAGGTTTCGTATGTATATATATAGGGCATCTCGGCTCTCATTCAAAGTACGATATCACAACCCTAACTCTTCTACAAACCCTAAAACCGATTACTTACTCTCATGCCGGAGGATAATCGTGGGAAACAATCCCACGATAAGCCTAACGGTGTCTTTTTGTTTTCTTAGCACGCAGGTCTCAAGTATTACAACCGAATTGGTACTCAAGACAAGGAACGCCCAACTTTTGTATCAACAGCCCTATACATCTTAATCAACTCGAAAGATTTATTTGCATACCCTTTATAAGTTTATGGCTATGTTTGGCGACAGGTAGCTAATGTTGAATCATATATTATAGAAAAACCATATAAAATTCCCAGTTTTAGTCCATATACTGTATTGGATCAATAATGCAATACGACTAACATGATTTGACAAGACCATGAGCACTGTCAAATGACACGTTGGGTCAACAGTATATCCAGTTTCCAACTTGTGGTGATAGATTCAAAAAAAGGTTTTAAAAATAGAACAGTATGAAAAATGATAATTCGCCAAAATTACGGGATAGGACCATTTGACGATAACTTTTGGACAAACTTTATGCGTTTTACCAGTATGACCACCCATTTCGCGGTTTAAGGTTAGGGTAGGGTGAAATACATGTGGCTTCGCTGTCGGCTTTCTTTCTCTTTTTCTTTACGCGGCATAGGGAATCAGCAAGAATTAGACCATGACTGACCACTCAAACAAGCATGTTGCAAATTGGGTGAGTTAGCCACACCCTCCCTATGATTGATGCTTCTGCCGGTTGTACGGTATGCTTCACGGGTTGTACTGTTTGACCAAAATAGGTGGACCCCCCATGGTAGAGAGGGTGTGGTTATTGCATCCCATTGCAATATCATAACCCGTTTAAGTATCTAATTTTGTGGGACCCGCTTATATATATAAGTATCTTTGTTAAACGGGTTATGCTATTGAAACATGTGTGTGTTCATTCATGGTCCAATTCAGTCCAAAAGTTATCAAACACGTATCAAAGTGTCCTCCGCCGTAATTTTCGTGCATTCTTCCTTTAACGAGGTATCCAAAAGAGTGGAAACTATGCAAGGCATATTCATTACTAAGCATAATTTTTTTGACAACAGTCGCACAATAGACTAATTTAAAGTCGATGTAGAAGTTTTTCATGTATGTCAGAAGAATGCAAACAAGATGAATATTTCACATCAGAACTATATGTTGCTAAGTTGAAATGATAAACAAATGACTTCTCTATCACTAGTAAGGGTCTTGACTATATCCATAACAAGAATGTACCAGTGCCTTAACTATTTATCTTCGCACATCAGAAGAGTATATCTAACTAAGAGAAATGCCACAAGTCAATGATCGGCGACAAAATGATCGGCGACAAAAGTTTAACCAACATAACATCCAACTATCACTTTCTCGACAAGGAAAAAGTCTGAGGGAAAACTTTAACCATGTTGCACACAAAATCAAACAAGGAAACTATCCAATGAATCCAGATATAGATGTCCAAAACTGCAATTGGCAGTTTTTATTAAGATGAGCAAATGAAACCAAGCAAAACTTCAAACAACTCAAAAATATACGAATTAAAGCACGCTACTGCTATACCACGTGTAGCCAATTAAACAACAGAAACCTAGGGTTGTCGTTCAAATACAACAGCAAGCAGGCTGTGTATTGACCAATTAGAATAGCAGCAATGTACATACCAAAACAACATTGCAGAAAGGTGCAAAAAAAGGAAACCAAGCAAACAAATCAAGTAGATTAATGTACAAAATCGAAACTGTCACTAATGAGATACCAACTATACTTCATCAAATGACTATCACTAATGACATACGAACTATACTTCATCAAACGACATAGGCTTGTTCAAGTTTAAATCCACATGCAAAGCATATAAGTGGTGATTTAGGACTACTAGAAGCAACAACGTTGTACATACCAAAACTATAGTTCATCAGACAACACTGGGAGGTGCAATATTGATATACCGTATGTCTGTATAACGTCATCTGCTAGCATCAAGTACGAACTTTATGAAGTAGCTGCTGCCCAGGTAATCTCTTCAGTTCAAACTTGAAGACCATCCTACCTTCTTCACATTTCTTTTCAGAGACATCAATCGCATTATACAAACCGTCATACACAAAGACCTCATTACTCCTTCCATCTCCATGAACTTTCCTAATCACTCTAACTGGAGTCTTCTTATCTTTACTGTTCTTCAAAGCCAGGTTCCCTCGTTTCAGTTTTTGATCTTCTGGTGGACCCTTAGCCCCCAAGAACGTCAGCCCACCTTGACCACAATAAGTCAACGCATCACTAGAACCACTCTCGTTAGAGTAACGATGAGCGTCAACAATACTCAAAGCCACATTCTTTCCTTTAATCATAGTAAAATCTATACCATTTTGTTGTTGACAATGAAGACCAATCATTCTAAGTTGTGCCCTATACTTAAAAGTATCACCAACCTGAACACCATGAACAGGTCCTAATATTTTCTCACTATCCATCCATTTCAGCTTCTTTTGGACCAACTTTGCAGCCTCTATAGGGACCCTCCAATGAGCAACCTTTTCTTCCTTCGATCTCAATCTGTTTTCTTGATATAACCGTTCATTGAACTCCTCAAACATGATCATCGCTTCTTTGATCTTTTCACGTCTAACTTGATATTTCTGTGATACAACAGTCATGGTATTTTCCTGTTTGTGGTCAAAACTAGGATCGGATAATACCGCGCTGTTCCACCAAATGCCATTGAAACCAATTCTTGGGTTTTAGACGATTTCAGTTTACAATCCTTAACAGGCCGAGCCTTCACCAACTGATTATTCCCAAGTTTCGGGTTAACATTCTCCATACTCTTCAAAGGTTTCCTATCCAAATACAACACTAGTTTTAACTATACCTTTCTGCATATCACCCTCTTTTGAACAAGTTGGATCCCAAAATTTCACCTTTCCCTCAGGCCTTAACCCAAACGCTTTCCTTCTCTCCAATTCTTGCTGTTTAAGCCTCTCAAGTACACTTTTCTTATTCTGTAAACCCTTCTTCTCTGCTTTAATCCCAACAGGATCTACCATCCCACAACCAGGAGGATAATCGCGAACTATTCTTACTCCAGTCCTAATCTTCGGAGGAGGATATTTACAGAACATTGTTCTAGGCTTAGCAAATTTCTCTACCTCACGACTATCAAGATCATTAACATCACCTAATCGTCGTTTTTTCTGTATTACAGCATCATCCAACTGGCGTTTTTTCAGTATAACATTCTCTGATTTCTTCTTCAGCATTTCCATTTTTAACTGCAAAACTTCAATTTGCAAAGGAATAATCAGAATCTAAGGGCATCTACAATGCACCAAGTAGGATAGTTCAATGGGAAAAGCATGCTGAGTAGTGGATCGTGGTTAGAACTTTTGTTTGAGTGTTCAATGAGAGTTCTTCTCTGAACAACTTCTCATTTAACTATGTTGGTGGGCCAAGTTTCAAGTAAAAATCATTATTAAATTATGATAGAGAATATATTTTGTCATTTGATCATCTGTTATGTAAGATAAATGATTAAATAATGAGATAGTGTAAGAGTTTATTGACCACTAAATAGTTCAATGCATTGTGAAAGATTTTTATAAAACTTTTGAATGATGATGTGTAAGTGACGTGTCAATGTATTAAACTCAAAATGATGTAATGCATTAACAACACAAAAAAGTAGTTTATATACAAATACAGAAAATATTTGCAATGTTGCAGTCTATTAGTGTTCGTAAACAATAAATTATACAGCAAATTAATATATTAAATTAATCACTATAACAGTAGCCAATCATCAAACGAGCATGTAACCGATAATTATCATAAGCTAAAAATCATCAACATCATAACAAAATAGATACTTATTGTATTAGTTTGACACCCAATTTAAATCGTATGAATATTAAATGCTGATCAAAATCGTCATTTAACACAGCATCTTTACGTTTGCATGTCAGCAGTCTACAAGTGTTCATAAACAACAATCAATATATAAATCAGTCACTACAATAGTTACTAATTATCAAACTAACACGTAACGGCCAATCATCATAAGCTAGAAATCATCAAAATCATAACAAACCAGTTACTTATTATTAATCTACAATACCACTTAACTTTACTGAGTAATAAATACAGATTAAAATCCTAATTTAACAAAGCAAAAAGCAAATCTGCAGTCTACAAGTGTTCATAAACAATAAGTAACACTAGTATTCAATAAATCACCAAAATAATTACTCATAATCGCTAATGATTAACATCTCAAGAGCATCCACAAGTGTGGAGCTTTTCATCGGCTTTTTATAAACATCACACGTCGTGCCAAATTATTGAATCATAAACCTTTTAGTTTTATTATTATTATTATTATTGTTATTATTATTATAGTAAGACCCAAAACCACATGTGAATTACCAAATTACATAGAGCCTATCCACGAGCAATGGCAACAACAGCTGCTCCAGTTGCAGATTCAACAATATTTTGTATGTTTTCTTCTGGAATCCATTTTTCTGCTTTTATTACCTGATTCTACAAATATACAATACAGCCTCATTGTCATCTTTTGTTTATATTTTAGTGGCAAGTGCGTGACACAACATATAGCTACTGCACGAGAAATTTGTCTTACATGAATAATGGAACTTTATGTATGTGACTGAATGAGTTATTACCAAATCACAAATTTTATTTCGTGCTATGCTGGAATATTGCTACGCCAACCCCAACTTATATACGCATCAAAACGGATATCAAACTTATAAAACCAATTCAGAAGATATTTTGTTCACCTATTGCCCTCGATATTGCAAGATTACCATTCACTCTCATTGTACCCCACGAGTCTTTCACTACACGACCCCCACTCTTGGTAATCCTCTCCAGCTCATCTTCCCTGTCAGACTTTTTAAAATAACAGTTACCAAGTATGTTAGGGAAAAATCCATATATTAAAAGCAAACAAAGTTTTACCATATTAGGCATAATAGATATATACCTTATGATCCTTGGTCAAAGTGGGCCCATTACAATTTTTTAACCATACAAATAGAATATTCTCTCACTAAATTCCCTTTTTATTACTAAATATGAAAAGTGGATAATTATTTTGAGACATCCCAAATGAAAATACGGACAATAATTTTGAGACGGATGGAGTATTTAATTGAGTCTCAAGTGAAAGAAATAAAAGGGTAATTTCGTCAAAAAAATCATACCACTTGTATTCCTTCCATTTTCTTCCGAAAATTAAAAGTAAACACCCCCTAAATGCACATATATTTGCGCATAACGACGATAATGTATACAGCAACAACAACAACTAGGGGTGGAAAACTAGCCGAGCCAAGCCCGAGCCTTCTAGAGCTCGAGCTAGACTCGTTTATATATATAAAGCTCAAGCTCGGGCTCGAGCTCGTTTCGAGCCTTATATTTTGAGCTCGAGCTCGGCTCGTGAAAATTTACAAAAGATCGAGCTCGGCTTGGGCTCGGATAACTTATATAACATGTTGAATTAAATAAAGCTCGAAAGCTCGTTAATCGCACTAGGCTCAAGCTCGTTTATTTTTTAAGCTCGTTTATACATAGTTATATGTATAGAAAATATATATACTAATATTTTTTAGGGCTCGTTTAGGCTCGTGAGCCTGTATATAAAGCTTGGGCTCGAGCTCGATTAGTAAACGGTC
>LBNU01012457.1:24612-43702 GCA_014162995.1 Artemisia annua
AACCGGGAAAAAAAACCGAAACCGATTTTTTACAAAACCGGTTTTTTAAAAAATCAAACCGGTTTTTTGAAACCGAACCGGTTAGACCGGTTTTCGATTTTTTCTCCAGACCGGTTTTTTCTGGTTATATAACCGGTTTTATCCAGTTTTTGAAAATAACCGGTTTAAACCGTTATATATATATATATATATATATATATATATATATATATATATATATATATATATATATATAAACACACACACACACACACACAGAGTTAATAAAATTGTTTTGGAAAAAAGAAAAATGTACAATGTCATGTTAAGAAGTAATACAGATAAATCAAAGTAAATAAAAAAATGGAAATGTTGCTTTTAAAAGGGTAAATTTATTTGCATACTCATATATTTAATGTTTTATTTCATGAAAAACAATTACTCCAATAGAAAGGTTACCTGATAGATAGGACTTGATAGAATGTAAAGGAAAATTCAGCAAAACCAACCATCTTTGGGTAACTGAATTCCATCTGAACAAAGAAACAACATATATAAGGTTATTAGCAAAAGAGTTTTTTCTTAAGAAACTATGTTTTATCTGGATTATATTAAAAACACTTACAATCGAAATGCTATGAACAATGATTGGAATAAAACATGATGTTTGAACTGGAATTGATATCTTGTTAAAGAAACGACGATCTAAAAAGGTATGTCTTCTTGTCGCCGTTCTCTTTTTCATTTTTGTGACTTGTGAATTTCGTTTGCCCTTGTCAACCTTTTATAGTAAAGAGATATCTCAAAGTAAATGATTAGATTGATCCAACGGCCATAATTGCTTAGACTCACATTTTTAGGGTTCACGAAATGTCAGCTTAAACCTATCTAGATTGTATGTTCGTGGGCCTCGGCCCAAATGCTTTGTCGACATAAGCCTAAAGGGAACTAGCTATGAGGCTCTATATCTAAAAATACAAGGGGCAAGGCAACTAAGAGACTCCTATAAGGCCTAAACGCAACAACTACCTCACACCCTCGAGCAACCTAGCCCAAACGAAGATAATGTATAATAACATTAACTTATGTGTGCACTTTTTTTATGTATATATGTGTGTGGAATAAATGCGAATAAAGAAAGTTGTAGTTTAAATTGTAATCATGTATTTAAATATTTAATTGATTGCGTGTCTTTTACAGGTAAGGGTATTTTAATAGAACAACATTACTTAATTTTTTCGTTTTTAACTTGAAGAAAATGTGTTTTCCCTTTTTATATAGTACTAACAAGGTCCCTGCGCAATGCAGCTACGAGTACTCTGTAACCTAATTGTTTCGGCCAATAATTTATTTCTATCATATGTTTTTTTGACAATAGTTTTAGCGATTAGTTTTATTTCTTTAGAGTTTATAAGCAATGTCCAAAGTTTGGTAGAGCTTTATAGTTTGTCTTATGTTATTTGTTTGTTGTTGTGTATCTAGTAGCTTAATTGGTTTGTACAATATGTGCAAGGAAAAAAAGTCGAATCTAGCATTTGCACTTTTAGCTTTATTTCTTGTATTGCTGAAAATTAAGTTCTTAAGGTATTTAATATTAGAAAATTGTGTTTAGTTTAATTGTACATTTAACTTTTATACTTGTATTGATGAATTTTTAAGATTTTAATGTCTTAGTGCATTTAATACCTTAAAAGGGTTTTATGCATTTTAAGATACGTAGTAAGATAAATTTGCATTTTGTCTTTTATTCTTATATAGTGGCGTATAAATTGGAAAGCAAAGTGTGCAAGTCATCTTCAACTAACTTTGAATGAGGTTTCTATCTATGGAGAAAAAGATAAAAGGTGGTCTTGGGTAAGAAATGCTACAAATGATCGTAGGAAGTTTTAGAGAAGCTTCGGAGTTACGCACTTACGTGTGTTTATTAGTTCTCTCATATAGTCATATTTGTAAAAGAGTAAAAAAGTGGTTTATTTGATAGTTTTAGTAATATTATAGCATAAATGTTAAAGAAGCTCCACAAGTTCATATGTATAAATGGGATTTATGGATTTGTCCGATTCCTGAGTTAATGCGGATTTATAAATAGGCTTTTTTGTTTATGGAAATATGACATAAAGTGGCTTCGGGTAAGAAATACTATAGGTGTGTCATAGGAAATGATAGTGAAGCTTCGTAATAGAGTGTTTATTTATATACTTTCTTGCACTCCTAGATATTGATCGATTTGCAGCGAGAAGTGTTTTGTAGTTGTTTTACTATTTTGTTAGCAGTTTTTGGTGGTTGATTAAGGTGGACGATAAATTTTGAACATTTTTTTTAAAAAAATGGTTACACTTTTATTAATAAAAATCATATTACAATAAATAGAATTTACTGTAAATAAAAAACATAAAATTAAATACAAACAGAAAAGTAGTAAAGACAGAAGACATAATAACGATAATTATGAGAAAGCAACAAAACATCAAGACACACGGCTCGTGTTTAACACAATTTCCTTAAAACATATTCGTCGTATGTTTCCTATGGTACAAAAGCCAAAGCAGCTGTACTTCCGGACGTGACAAACTTGTCTTAGATTTCACGGAAATATTGGTGTGTCTTGATCGAACGTATTATGGAAATTCATCTATTAGGAGTGACGTTTTTTGTTGTCCATACCGAATGAGAATATGGCAATATTTTCAAGATTAAATATTTGTCATAATTAAACGAATTTGTTATAATTCAACCAGATTAGCATATCTTTTATTACACAAACATGTTATGTTGAACTTGTCTAATAAGTTTAAATCTATTTCTAAAATAGATACAACATTTGAAAATGGAAACCCGAAAAAAAATTCGCGCATTAGCGAATTTTCAGAGTTTGCAAATAATCATTTTTACAAAACATTCCCAATTTTTTTTTTATCTTTTTTATTTTTGCACATTTAGGAGAATTAGCGATATACCTAAAAATAAAATGATCGTGGATAATTTGTCACATTTTTGTTTGGTAATTACTCTTTTCGTTCCAAATTATATGTCCGTATTTCTGTTTTAGCTTGTTTTATAATAAGTTGTCTATTTGATATTGAACCAATCAATATAGTTTTATTATGTCAAAATGACATTCGATTAATTCACATTATAATAAGTCCTACGTTTCTTAAATTGTGTAAAAGCTTATAGTGAACCTCTAATATGAATGAGCACGTAATATATGTATGAGTCAGATTTAAATGAAATTGTGAAGAATTTTAAGATTGGGGTTAGATAAAGAAAAATACTTTGTATGATAGTGCAAACAAATATTTGAGCTTAATTTATCGTGGCAGATTTTTTTCACAAGATGTCCAAGTGTTCAGAAATCTATACACTTTCATATACAAAAAGTGCATGAGCTATTTGTTGTGAGGAAAAAAAAAAAAAAAAAAAAAAAAAAAAAAAAAAAAAAAAAAAAAAAAAAAAAACCAACCTAGCTTGAATAAAGAAGTTATATGTTTCATTTGGCATCTCTAGTGACGTTAATCTTTAGTCTTCTAATTACAAAAACATACATACACACGATTTCTTTTCTTATAAGTAAATCATTTTTCCTTTATCAATCAAACTTATATAATGTTTTTACGGATTTATATGTTTTTTCTCTCATTCGAAACCTAATAAATCATCTCTGAAAATCTAACAATTGATGCCATTGATCATTCTGCTTCGTATATGTTTTGAAAGATATCAAGAGAAAAACCAAATAGAATAAAAAGTGTGCATTGGATGAGAACAGAAATTACTTAAATGAACCCTTTATACAACTACTTATCAGATATAAACCTCGCACATAAAATTATCCAAAATGAACTTTTTAGATATTATCCGTTAGATGTATTATTAGATTGTTTCTAACCCGTACACGTGTCTAACAAGAATGCTAGGCGAAAGATGGGCGAGGTGAGGGTTTAGAGCGAGGCCTAGGCGAGGTGAGGGGCGAGTTTAAATGTTGGGCGAGTGTTGGGGCGAGTGCTAGGCGAGTGTAAACTTTATACACCAAATGTAGGCGAGTGTTGGGTGAGTTACTGGGCGAAGGATGCATATGGGCGAGTTCCTAGGCGAAGGATGCATTCTAGGCGATGGTTGAATTTATTGCAAATGTTCTGGGCGAGTTCCTAGGCGATGGATATTATTCTGGGCGAGTGATATGTGGCTTTTAGGAGAGTTTGCATGCAATGTGTATACGTGTATACTTCATGAAGTACAATACAAAACCATAATACTGATCAAAAGGTGATTCCATATGTCAAAAGTACCCCTACTCCTATTAAAAAGTAAAAACATGATTATGAGTAGCATAGTAGATAGTGTGTTGATAGTGTGTATATATTTGGAGAAAGCACAAGAGTGTTGCATTTAAAGGTTGTACAGTAGAAAACATGATGTGCAAAGCTAAGAGCATCCACAATGCTCCAAGTCTTCAATGACTTAAAGCATTTAATGCATTAAATGCATACTACATTTATTATCTAAAGCTTTTGTGAAAGACTTGGTGTATGTCAAGTCTTTGTGTAAAGCTTTTCAAAAAGCTATTGATGCAATGACAAAAACAACTTCTAAAAGACTTCTTAGAATAGGAAAAAACTTTTGCAATTTTACCCATTGTGGGTGCTCTAAGAGTGGAAATTTTTATGGCACACTACCAAGAGTCAAAACCTGCAAAATATATTCATGACTTGCAAATATACAACTTTAAAATGCAGGCGAAGATGATAAAAACTGGGCGAATCTTATTGATTTTTGGGCGATGATCGGGGCGAGTGGAAAGTGAAAAGGTTGATTGTGACATATTTTGGTCACTTTGGTAAACCATCTAAAAAAGGTTCATTTTCGTAAAACGATACACTATAAGGTTCATTATCGTAATTGGGTTAAAACAATATATTGCATCATATCATAATTGAGATTAAATGCCTTTCTAAAAATAAAATAAAATAATTGAGATTAAATATTTTCTTTTGAGCAAGTTTCAAAATGATTATGATTCTTTTCATAACTATTGTTAGCAAAAATATTGCTTAGTCAAAAAGCAATTTCATTGATTAGTTGTGCCACATTTCCTCTTTAAGTAACATTCGTGGCTAATACGGAGGGAGCTAATTCACGTATCTATTCAAGTGCATGTCATAATTACCATTGAAAGCAACGTTTACATTGACATTATACATCTTTACTATATTGCATATTTTTTATTTATATAATCATCGAGTCTTGTTAATTTTCTACACGCCTTATGATTAGAATCCATGATCCATGAAAATATGAAATGTTGTATCCTTGCTTGGCCCGGTGACTGAAGTAACTAGCGATGTCCTGTGGCGTCATGAGACCCTGACGCAATTATGTATTTAATTGTTAACTATTATAAAAAATATTGATTTTTTCTAATTGCACCCGGTCAAAAATATATGTGTATAGTCTTTATATGTAGTTACTTCTAAACAGTAAAAGTATAATTTTAAAATAAAGCTCTAATATTACAATTCGAAGTTATTTGTGCAGCCGGTCTTTAAAGGCCGTTTCCAACACTTTGTACAATTTGTGGGTTTAATGCGGATTTTAAATGGGGTTTCTATTTATGGAGAAAAGGGAAAGCGGTTATGGGTAAGAAATACTACAAATGCATCATAGGAAATGTTAGTGAAGCTTCCCAATTTTGTGTTTAAGACGTACTTATACAGCTTCTTGGACTCATGTTTAAGCCGTACTTATAAAAAGTGATTGAATAATTTAAATTGTATAAGTCTCTGTTAGCATCTAGTAACGTTCATTTTTAGTTTTCCGATTACAAAAACACTCAAATAATCAACAATCGAGACTTGCGCATGAAAACAGAAAACAATCTCATCATATCATAAGTCAGATTAAGGTTTATGAAAATGTCACAAAAATTATATGATTCTTCATAACTATTATTAGCAAAAAAGTTGCTTAATTAGTCAAAAAGCTACTCGAAGTACGTAGATTAGTTTTGCCACCTTTTCTCTTTTGGTAACATTCGTGGCTAATGATGTGTATGTTTTAGTATAGTTAATTTACCGAAGAAATACTAAGGTAAGTATTTCCCGGGTCGTAGTCCCAGCGAAGGTCGAATGGAATCGTGATTTAAGTTCGTGATTCGTGCAAAGAATAGGGAAATAAAATGAGATATGATAGAATTTATAACTACGGAAAATGAAACGAAATTAAAAAGCCCAAGAAACAATAACGAAAAGAAATCTAAGCTTAAAACGTGACCTAATCTAAAAACGCGTAAACTATTTTGAAAACTACGTAAGTGCGCGAAATAAAAAGTGAAATTTAAATTCTACTAATCCTACGGGCATGAAAATGATTTTTCTATGTTCTAAATGACAAAATAAAATTTTAGGAAAAAGAAAAATATTATTTTGACTTTTTATTTATTAATTGTGATTTAAAAACTATTATAAAGAAATTAAATGATTAATACTAGAAAATTTTAACAAATAATTCTGAAATTTTTAGGATAAAATCTTTAAACTATTTAAAATGCTGGAAAAGTAAAAAGTTTGAAAAAGCTATGGTTAATAAGCTGTTGTAAGCTAAATATCCAAAATAAGCTAATAAGCTAAAAAGGGTATAAAAGAAATAGAGAAGAAAGGGATGACAAGAAAGTCCTAAGGGCAAACTGGTTATGGGTGGTATGCTAAGGTGTGGAAATGCAGGAGGTACCAGGTTCGAATCCTGGCACCTTTATTTTTGAAAAACATTTTATTATTTTTTTTTTTATTTTTAGGAAACCAACTAATTAAACATATGAAATTTAACATTTTTTTTTATAACTAGCACCATTTATGAAAACCACATATAAGCATAAAAAAACTAGACAAAACAATGAGCAGATATGAATAAAGCTAGATAAAAGGAAATTTTAAAAAAAATTCTAAAAGCTACAAGAAGTTGCTAAAAGGAGGAGACCTAAATATGCAATAAGCTAAGGATGCTAGGGGGAAACCTTAATAAGCAAAAGGGAACATATATAAGCAGTAATATAAGCCTAAAAAGCAGTAAACTGAGCTTAAACTAAAGGGGGCTAACTGGTGCTGAATTAGCCTACCTGCCTAACTTAGCAGCTAGCTAAAGCTATTCAATTGATAAGCTGAGACCAAATTAAGCTTAAAAAGTTCAAGTAGACCTAGGAAACTAAAATAAAAACTGAATTGGAGGGATTTAGGTGAGATTAGTACCTAGAAAATGGCATAGAGAAACTAATAGATAAGCACTATTTGAAAACTTTTCAGAAAATAGAAACAGCCTAAAGGTGTACTTAAGCTACTCTAAAAGCTAACCAATCCTAAAAGCTAATCTTTGAGAAGTGGAAAAATGCATCAACCAACCAACCAAGGGTAAACATACCAAATCTAAAGGGATTGGGACTAAATAAAAATCAAAGATATCAAGGTTTGGACAAATAACAAACTGATGCAGGGGAATAACAGTCCTAAAAGGCTATTTTTGAGCTATGATTAAGGCTAAAAGATGAATAAGCTATGCGGAAAAAACCTAAAACAGATTTATGGGGGCTGGTACAGATTACAAAAATTCAAAAATCAAGCANTGATGTGTATGTTTTAGTATAGTTAATTTACCGAAGAAATACTAAGGTAAGTATTTCCCGGGTCGTAGTCCCAGCGAAGGTCGAATGGAATCGTGATTTAAGTTCGTGATTCGTGCAAAGAATAGGGAAATAAAATGAGATATGATAGAATTTATAACTACGGAAAATGAAACGAAATTAAAAAGCCCAAGAAACAATAACGAAAAGAAATCTAAGCTTAAAACGTGACCTAATCTAAAAACGCGTAAACTATTTTGAAAACTACGTAAGTGCGCGAAATAAAAAGTGAAATTTAAATTCTACTAATCCTACGGGCATGAAAATGATTTTTCTATGTTCTAAAAGCTAAAAGAAAATTTTGGAAAAAGAAAAATATTTTTTTTATAACTTTTTATTTATTTAATTATGATTTTAAAACTAAAAATAAGTAAATAAATGATTAAACATAGTAAAGAAACTCAAATAAATCTGAAACTTTTTGTAAAATTACTTTATCAAATGAAGAAGCTAAGAAAAATTTAAAAGTGAAAAAGCTCTTTTGGATAAGCTGATAAACAAGCTGTAAAGTAGAAATAAGCTAAGTTGATTAAGAAGGGTTAAATAAAAGATTATGAACCACATAACCTGAGAAGACCCTAGGGCAACTGGTTATGTGGTGTGAGTGTGAGGCTTGTGAAGGCTGGTGACCAGGGTTCGAATCCTGGCACTTGACCTTTTTGCCAAACTTTTTATTTATGAAAACTTTTTAAACAAACTTATTAAAAACATGAAAATGAACAACTTTTATAACTGATACTTTTCCTAAAACTAAATAAATAAGCAGTTGCAAATAAAAAAATGAAACAGTTAGGGAAAGAGCTAAGCTAAGGGATATTTAAGAACTAAAAGCTACAAATAAGCTTCTAAAAGCTGAATTAAGGGAAACTTAAGCTAAGGCATATTAATGAGTAATCCTAATGTGCTAAAAGGGAGACAAATAAACAGGCTGAGATAAGTGGTAAAGCATACAATAAGCAAACAAGGCCCTATGGCTGCTGAGTGAAAACATGACAAGGGGGCTAGTTTAAGCTCAACAAAAGCTATACTATCCTAAAGCTAAAACTGAAATAAGCCTAAAGAGATAAACTATAGCTAGTAAACTTCCTATAAAAGCAATATAGGGTATTTTGGAACAAGAATCAGCTAAGAAAAAGCCTAAAGAGATCTGACAGAAAAGCATACACAAGAAGTTTATAAAAACAGTCCATGTAGGTGATTTTGCGCAAAGGTTTAAGTATGCAAAAGATAAAACTAATGTTTAAATGTTACATAATGTTTGAAACTAGCAACTAGAGATTTAGAAAAGCAATTTTTAATGATTTTGGACAAGTATTGAAGAAGAAAAATGAAATAAAAAAGAGTACAGCTGAGTCATATCCACTGCTGATGCAGTTGGGTAAAATGGGTAGGAATGGGTATTTTGACCTGTAAAACCTTAATACCAGATGTTGATTAACTATCTCTACCTAAATAGAACTTAGATAAAAGCAAATATAACCACTTATAAGGTCTAAACCTATAAACTAACCTATCTTAAATAGTTGACAATTAAGGGTAAAATATAGTAGGAATCTAATGGAAAACTTTGAAATCTACTTGAAACTCATAAATACAACTTAAAAACTACTAATGACAATGATTTAGAGCAGGTTCAACTTGGATCTTTGGGTAAAAACAGATTCTTACTCAAAAACCATACTTAAACCAAACACCCCTACAAACCTAGTTGTTTGAGATTAACAAAAGATATGACTAATTTAATCTCAGTTTTGTATTAACTACTGTTTAATAAGCTACAACTATGATTGAAAAGCAAAAGTTAACTGATAATAAGTACTAGAAAAAAGCTCTAATACTAATGCTATTATTATTGGACTTTTAAGATTTTTATGTGAAAACTAAGTTAACTAAGTGACAACTATCAAATAAGCTATAAATGATAAACACAAGCAACAGTAAGCACAAAAGTAATCTAATAAGCACTTAAATAAGCTGAATAAGCAGAGTTGACTTTATTGACTTTTTGGATTTTTAGCAATTAAGCAGAATTTATCTCACACAAGCTGTGGAAGAGCTTGTGTGAGCTAATTAAACAGTATATGAGAGCTTGAAAACAATGGAGTAACATGAATTAAAAACTTAAGTAAATTTAGGAAAACAATCTTAAAAGAAAACTGGAATTGTATTGAAACAAGAAATTCGATTACAATTTTTGAAAACATGAATTTAAAATCTGGACTTAAAGCTATATTAAGCTAATTTAATCCTACAACTAAAGCTAAATTATATCCTACTCCTAATAGCTTCAACTGTGAGTGAGAGGGTTTCTTTTATAGGAGAGCTTGAGCTAGGGTTAAGCTGTAAGAAGAGTCCAGAAGCTCCAATCACAGCCATTCATTCTTCCTTATCCTCTTATGTCGACATCCAATCAATCCTTGTCCATAAACTACAACCTTATCTTCTGTCCACGTCACCCAAACCAATCAGGGAGCTTGAATTTACCACGTAGCTGGAATAGTGTCGACATTCTGACAACGTGGCAGGGCTTCTAGAAGCAATAAACCTCGTACTAGAATCTTGGGTGAAAAAGGGAGGTGCAGGGTAAATGATTTGGGAGAGATGCACAGTAACTGGCGCGTTTGTAATTTTATTGTTATTTTGACCTGGTGGGTTGTGGATGCAGGGTTATAAGAAAAAGGGGGTGGGCTAAGTTGTCTTTGGGCCAGTGGGATAGGTAAATGGTTTTGGGCTTTGGTTATGAAAGTATTTTGGGTTTATTGGTAAGTTTAGGATCCGGTGGTAATATAATTTGGGGTCATAGTATGAAATATGACAAGGACCAATATTGTACTTTCTGAAATCTCAGGGACCAAAGCTGCCATTTCTGTAAACTTGATCCAAGGGCCACTTTTGACATTTGTTGAATCCTCAAGGACTTGTTTTGGCAATTTGAGCATATTTGTGAGCAATAATCAAGAAATCCTTCCCCGACCTCGGTTTTCGATCTTTTCTCCAATCTCGTGCTCGTTTGGTTGTCTTTTCTTTGATTTTCGTCCATTTATCAAAATATCCGTACCTGCACAAACACAAACGCAAAAACACATATATTTGGCATTTATGGCTCGGTTTTTGGTTAATTTGGTCGGGTTTTGATCAAATAAAGGTATGTGAAATAACACATACCAGCTAACAATCCTAACATAACTATTTAGGTGCATGTCAAAAATAGCAATGAAAGCAACGATTACAAATTTACAATGACGTTTATGTTTCTTTGCAAGTATAACTTTTATTTGAAACAGACTTGTCAAAATTTATGATCGCATGTATTGTACTAAAATTTCGACTTTGTGTACATTCTATTTTTTAATTTCGATTTTGGTGTGTATTATTTAATTTTTTTTCGACTTCTGTTATTGATAAACGGAAAGATGAAATTGTCAAAAAATACATGTAAATGTGAAAATTAAGAAGCATAGTATACACAAAATACCGAAATTTTAGTAGATACATAGAACCATAAATTTTGACAACTTGGTTACATTCTTTTTTATCATTGTTCCTTTTTTATTTTGACTAGACGAATACACGCATAAAGCGATAGTGTATAGTGACAAATAATTATACTTACGAAATCGTGATTCTAATTTGACCCTTGATACAAAACTTAGGGTTCATTTGTTACAATTGCGGAAGAAATCTATGAGTTAGAAATAAAAGTGATAAAAATTTAAGTATTAAACAATTTTTAAAATATTAACTTAGTTGTAGATGTTATTATCATTTTTAATCAATGGTATAATAGTCCGTTAACATTAATGAATTTTAAGTTTTAAAAATGAACGTACACTAATTATAACTAGTAATTATAACTAGTAGAGTATTGACCTACTCTTGTTGATCATATTAAGTTATGTGCTACTTTCAACACGCATTATGATTCTTCGAATGACACATCCATGATCCATGAAACGTTTATCCTATGTTCGGATGTAGGTCGTTGGATATGGATGCAACATTATAAATAAACAAAAATATTTTTGATTAATACGGTTGTGAAAACCTTCTAAAATATTCACAAGTTTTCTTTAAAATTTTAATATATACTGTAGAAGATAATTTGTGTATTCGCAGTCACTGAAATCTTCCATGAATATAGATTCTTTGGCTTTCATGTATCTTCATGTGAAGGATAGCAATTTTATAAAATTAAATAGTATCCGTAGAATACATTGTTCTTCTCCAATATAAATATGTTGTGGTTTGATAATGTTGAATATTAAGAATCTGTAGATTCTCAATGTAATGGACCTAAACTTGAGCCGCGAGATTACGAAAACTCGAGATCGAAGTAGAATATTTAAGGAATGTTTGTTTAAGCTAATAATTGGGCTTCTGAGTACATATGCTTTTGAGTAAATTACACTGTTAGTCCTTATACTTTGCTCAGATTTCATACGACATCCAAAAACGCTAATATTTTCGTTTTTANATTTTATTAATTTATTTTTAATTTTTTTGTTTGTCCTTTTATAAGTAGGTCCCACCACCACCATTAACACATAATATCTAACTCAACCACCTCCTTCTTCTATCTCACTACTCCTCTTCAACCTCTATCCTCCTCACCACTGTCACCACCGTCACCCACCACTACCAAGACACCAACATGATTAAAGATCCAGCAGCAAGTGACAAAGTTGAAGTCAACCAAGGAAACGGAAAAGCATTCAACACCTTTTTATTATAAATATTAAAAATCACATTCAAAAACCAACATGTTGCAAAATAAAACCCAATTTTCACTTTCCTAGCTGCTTCAGCTTTCTCAACTCCAACAACAACTTCAGTATGATCACCACCATCACTATCACGTGCCTTGCACGTGACCAAAGTTTTTAAACTTTTTAACTCATGGGGATTTGCTGATGATCCAAAAGATTGCATAGATGAAATATGCAATAGTTTTGAAATGTTTATAGTGGAAAACTTGTGTAGTTTTTGTGTGGTAAGTGATGGTAAATTTGGTAATTGTACTATAGGATTTCTTTTTATAACATTAGTACTGATCATGGTTAAAGATTTAATCAATAATAATCAAGATCAAACTTTTTTAAAAACCCTTTAAAGATTTTATATTGGTTTTCACTAAAGATTAGAAATTTGTGATCTTTGATCAAAATTTTGAATTTTCTTTGCAGTAAAAGTGATTTTTTTAAACGGATTTGAATTAAGATTTTGTATTGGTTTTCACTAAAGATTAAAATTTTGTGATCTTTAATAAAAAAAGATTTAACTTTATGCAATACAAGTGATCACAAAATTATTTTTTGAAAAAACCCTTAAAAGACTTTATATTGGTTTTGACTAAAAACTGAAAATTTGATGATTTTGTTGTGTGAAACTTTTTTGATACTAAAAAAAATGGAAATTTTAAATAATGTAAGAAAGTTTTTTGTGATTTTCAAGGGTTTATTGCAAGTATAATGTGAAGATATTAATGTATATATACTTATATAGATGTGTTTTTTTTTATGGAAGAGTTATAAAGATCTGTGAAATGATATGATGACGACTTTTTAAATGAATAAAATATTATTTTCTTTATTATATTGTATAGGGTGGTGGGAATGAAAAGGACGGTCTTCAATGGCTTGCAGCTTGCTTCATGATGCCTTCAACTTTTTTTTATGTCATTCTTACGTTTTTCTTGCAACAATATGACCCTTTGAAGATAGTCTCTGGTCCGCCGATCAATGTTTTGAAAATCAGTTTTTTATGGTGGTGGTGGGTGACAGTAGTGACAGTGGTGAGGAGGATAGAGGTTGAAGAGGAGTAGTCAGGTAGAAGAAGGAGGTGGTTGAGTTAGATATTATGTGTTAGTGGTGGTGGTGAGACCCACTTATAAAAAAGACAAACAAATAAAATTAATAAAATGACAAAAAAGTTAAAAAAAAATCAATTAAAGGACAAAAACAATGGAAAGACCGACCTACCCTCATGTGCATCCTCATGTGCCTGACATGTGACCAAGATAACTGGGAAAACTAACGACCGTCAGGATTTTGGACTAACGGCGTAATATATTCTTGATTTTGGATCAAAAACGAAAATATTAGCGTTTTTGAATGTCGTATGAAATCTGAGCAAAGTATAGAGACTAACGGTGTAATTTACTCTATGCTTTTTGATTTGTATTTCGTGAGCAGAGTTTATTTTATTTTTTTTTGAACGGCGAAATTTTATAAACTAGCAAGACTCTAGAAAAACATTACAAAGAAATCAAATGTGGGTTTTTAAGCCAAGCATCCCTAGAAAACTTCCTACTACATCTACTATTACACCAAATAAATGAAAGTCTTTCTCATGTTTAAACCATAATTAGTTCATACTCATAAACTTCTTGTAAGTTGTAAGCTTAAAAAAACACCCCCTCCATCGATAGAATTAACTACATCTAGAAAACAAAGTTTTTTGATGAAAACATATTGTATCAAAAAAAGATGTATACTCAAAACTCAGCAACAAAACAAATGTTGAGATATGAATCATCATCAAGGAATACAATGAGCTTGGGAGGCGGATATTTAAAACAGACTTTGCATGTCGTTAACCGACAACAACGACATCTTTGACATGATTTTATTTTGAAAATTTTGACTAGACTGTTGTGAATATTGCAAAAATATAATTTGTTTGTGAGAAAGAAAAAACTTTCTTCACACAAAAGCTTGTGATAAAAATAAAATAAAAATTGATACCTAAAATAGTTGTAGAATAAAAAGACCTCCATGAAATTATCTCTAGACATGGGGCTCGATGCTCCACTCTTATTTCTTTTCACTTGACCGCTTGTACTTTGGACAAGGCTTAAAATTTGCTAAATCTAATTCGTATTTTTAGACTTTGCGCTATTTTTCAATACCCACTTGTCAAGGCTTTTATAACTCACAAAGTGAATTCCAACAAAATGCAGAGTGATGGGATTCCTATGCGCAATTCCAACAAAATGTAGTTCCACAGTTGCAAGATACATCATAATTTTTGCTCTTGATAAAATTCAAAGAATAATCACACTCACGTGCTGGACATCACTTTGTCGTTTATTGCACTCGATGTATGATCGGAGAAGGTAATGATCATAATTTCTTTAATCTTCAGTAGAAGCTAATTATTTACCATGTCAATCATGACCAACATCAACACCGCATGAAGGTTAAACGCAACTTAGTGACAAGAATTTAGGACCGTCGTTAACATATGCTTAGGAATGTTGTTTGGCATGTGTAGCGAAATGAATGGACACAACCAATGTTTTTATAGCTATCATGTGGATATGCATCAAAACAAATCCCTCAAATCATGTCTTTAGATTTTGGAGATTAATATATGTATCATGCAACAAAAAAAAGTTACGTGGACCTCATCTGCATCATCAAACCAAGCCTCGTGAGCATTAATTAGTAACACTTCAATTATAACGAGTAAAAGCTATTAGCCAGTATTATTTTTGAATGCGCTCATCCTTTTCAACTTCAATTCCCTTTAGAGTCCTACTTTTTTTATGGCAAAAAACAACCAAGTCTCCATACTCTGTCGACAATAAGGCACTTCATCGTTGTTCAAGAACCCCGAAACAATTAATCCCTTGTAGATCAGAGGAATTTGACTTATCATGCAATGCATGTCCAATTGTTCGTTATTCAATTTTCAAACCTCCACCTTGACACTACCTCCAACATTGTTATGACATGCGAATACAAGTTCATCATTTAGGTCAACTAACTGATCATCAAACCAAGCCTCGTGAGCATTAGTGACACTCCGATTACAACGAGTAAAAGCATGGAAGTAGGTCATTAGAAATCGAAAAGTCGTAGAAATAATGAATCATTTTTTACATATTTCAATATCTTCACCGTTATATAGTATAATTGTTTTGCTTTGTATCATAATCGTCATATAAATACAACCATTATTCTTCTCAGTTGGCCACTTGTACTTTGGACAAGGCTTAGAATGTGCTTAATCTAATTTGTATTTTTAGTTCTTTGGACAAGGCTTAGAATTTGCTTAATCTAATTTGTATTTTTAGAGTACGTTATTTTTCAATACCTACTTGTCACGGTTTCACAGCTCATAGAGTGATGGGGTTCTTATGCGCAGTACCAACAAAATGTAGTTCAACAGTTGCAAGATACATCATAGTTTTTGCTCTTGATAAAAACTCAAAGCATAATCACACTCACGTGTAGGACACCACTTAGTCGTTTTATTGAGCTCAATATAAGATCGGAGAATGATCATAAGTTCTTTAATTTTCATTAGATGCTAATATATTTACCATGTCGCTCTTGAGCAATATCAACACCCCACGAAGGTTTAAGGCAGCTTAGTGACAAGAATTTAGGACCGTCGTTAATAAATGCTAAGGTAAGCTGTCTGTCATGTGTCATAAAATGAATGAACACAACCAATGTTTTTATAACTATCATATGGATATGCATCAAACAGGTCCATCAAATCATGTCTTCAGCTTTTGGAGATTAATATATGTATCGTGCAATAGAAAAGTTTTGTGAACCTCATTTGCATCAAAGCAAGCCTCTTGAGCATTAGTGACACTCCAATTATAACGAGTAGAAGCTATTAGCTAGTATTATGTTGGAATGCGCTCATCTTTTCAACTTCAATTCCCCTCAAAGTCTAACTTTTTTGGCAAAAAACAACCAAGTCTCCTGATGTGTCGTGTATAGTATATATAATAACCAAGTAATTTCTCAACAAATAAGAAATCACTCGGGTCGTGTCTCAGTGAAGGTTAAATGGAAAATTGTTTATCGTGAATGATAAACCGTGTTTGTGAAAAGTGTAAAATGAAAAATAGAGGAAAAGAAATTCAATTAGCACAAAGATATATCAAATAAAGCACATAGTACAAGCTATGAATGCACAAAGATCAAAAATCAGATAATGGAAATGCAAACGTGAAAAATTAAAACGTAACGTACGAAATAAAACGCGACTTTTGTTTAAAAATGATCCTAAAAATGTGAAACAAATTTCTAAAAACTTTAAACAACTAAAAAGAATTTTTAGAAAAAGAAAAATATTTTTTTTAACTTTTTATTTATTTAATATGAATTAAAAACTAATTTTAACTATTTAAAAATGATTAAAAATCTAATAAATGGAAAAAATGGTCTAAAAAATACAAATCTTCTTTTGAAAAATCCTATAAATCTGAAAACTATTTTTAGAAGAAAAATGAAAATTATTTTTGTATTTTTGGATTTATTATGAATTTAAAAATGATTAAAATCTAAGAAATTATAAAAGAAATAGTAAATCAAATGAGAAAAATATGAAATTTTTAAGAAAACTCTAAAATAATATTTGAAATCTGATAAAAATAAGAAAAGTGAAAAATAAGTTGGAAAAGTGCTTTTTGGGCTTATTTCAGCTTGTTGCAAGTGCTTATTAATAAGCACTTGCCAAAGCTTTGTCTAAACTTTGTTCAGAAGATGAAATTCACTCAGAAAAGATCAAACATACTGAAATCAGATGAAATTCCACAACAGAATGCAATAATGAAACAAAAACAAATTGAATAAGCACAATCAAATAAGCATAAGTAGAATAGGATAAGCCAGAGGTAAAAGAACAATGAAATGCACTCAAACACAATCAAAAATGCTCAGAATTCACAATAAAACTCAGATTGGGAACATATATTGAAAACTCAGGCCTTATGTAAAACTCAGTTAACTATGTGTGAGACTCCTAAAATGCAGGGCAATTAAGCAGTTCATATAAGCTTTAAAGTAAAAGATTAAGGGGGCAAAATGTCTACAACCTAGCTAACTATCAAAAATTACCAAAAGCCCTATGTAAAACTCTCAATCACTACTTAAATTGGACCCTAGTTCAGCAACCTGTGAGACACACTTCTGAACCAGTTGACTTTTGAGATTTATTTCTAATTGACTTATTCTGAATTCTATTAATCAAAGCTCTTTCTACTTGTGTTATTAAGATACTAATAGGCTAGATTAAGCTACTATGAACTAATATGCAACTACTACTCCAATTACACTAACTGATTTCTATATATCCTAACTGATAATGAGATTTAAATCCTAACTTTGACTTTTTATTTGTTATTCTAACATTTTAATGAGCTAATAGTCTATTATTATCCTATAGTGCACTAAATACAGAACTATATCTATGTAATCACCTCAGATCAGTACAAACACAAACTGAACCAAACACCCCTGTATTTGAGAATTTACCAAACAGATTTAGTTCTACTTCTAATATCCAGTTAATACAACCACTTATCAACTTCCAAACCTCATTCCACAGCAACAAATCAGCTCAATATCAATCAACAAGCAACTAATTCAAATACTATGATACAGATTTGTGCAGAACACTTTACACTTCAACTAACTAATAGATTTTAATCCAACTACACTAAAACAGATTAGGATAATTTCTAAAAGCTACACACTAAATCTATCTCTTCTAATGATCAATCTAGTTTATATAACATACACTGAAATCAATTCATGCAATTCTATCAGAAGTATTTCACAAACTGTATCACTACTATTAACACTATTCTACTCAACTCTTATAACAGATATAAAAACTTGAACAAACTCAGCTAGACAGGTACAAACTACTACACTTGTGAATGAAATCAATCTAACAGTAGTTATCAAACAAATAATATCTAAGCTATTTAACAGGAAAATTAACAGAGATTATTTCTTACAAATTTGCTCAGCTCCTTTTTCTTCAACAACTGTCCACTAACCTAACTGTATCAACCCATATACCTATCTAAACAGCTTCTGTCACCATCTGCAACACCTCAGAGCCAAACTTCTATTACCTAATCCACTACTACTACCAATTCTCTAACCTAACTGTCTAAAACCACATCAGCATCATAAACCAATCCCATTCATTCAACAGCAACTCTTCTGTAACAAATTCCCCCTACATATCATCAACCTCATCTCTTTACACCATAATCATGATCCACTGCATCATTTTACCAAACTTTGATTGATATTGTCTCTTGTTGACTTTACTAACAATGAGCTTTTAAAATGCTTGAGGTTGAGAGAACACTTTTTAGAACTAACTAAGTTTATGTGAGCTTATGAAATCTGAAAACAGAATTAAACAAACATTTTGTATATTTTTTATTTATTTTCTGTTCTTTTTATATTTTTGTTGATTTTTTTAAAAAGAGAAATTTATAAGAGCTTATAAGAGTGAAAAGAGATTAAACTGAGAAGATCAGAAGATTGAACTCAATAAGCTAGAAGCTTAGTGTAAAAGCTAATTGATAAACTGAAAATGTTAAATCTATTGAACTTAAAAAATTGTTACAGATTACAAAGGAAATTGAGACTACAAACTGGCAGAGTAACATTACACTAA
>LBNU01012457.1:43810-56424 GCA_014162995.1 Artemisia annua
GACTCTCTTCCGTCTCGTGCTCGTTTTTGGTTGTTTTGTCTCGTTTTGAATCCGTTATTGCATAATCCTTTCCTGCACAATCATTAAGACAAAAACACAAATATCTTTGGCTTTCGTTAGTATTTTTGGTCTTTTAAGTCTTAAAATGGTGAAAAACCGATATGCGATTTCACACATATCATCTCCATACTCTGGCAACAACAATACATCCTCAACGTTGTTCAAGAACTCCAAAACCATTAATCCCTTGCAGATCAGAGGAATTTGACTAATCCTGCAATGAATGTCTCATTGTTCGTTATTCAATTTCCAAACCTCCACCTCCACATTGCCTCTAACATTACTATGACATGCGAATCCACGTTCCCCATTTAGATCAACTAACTAATCATCAAACTAAGCCTTGTGAGTATTAGTGACACTTTTATCATAACGAATAAAAGCATGTAAGTAGGATCACTAGAAACCGAAAAGTCGTAAAAATAATGGTCATATAGTCCTTTTTTTACATGTTTCAATATCTTCCAACGTCATAGTGTATAATTGTTTTGCTTTGTATCACAATCGTCATTTTTTTAATCTCGACACAGTCATCACCATAATGGTTTTATAACTGTACTCGTTCTCCATAGTTCGAGTAGTCACAATTATCATCAGTTATGACGGTGTTAACATTTTGGACTTTTAGGATTTAAGATTATTAGAATTGTCTTAATTGCCTAAGGTAAGTGTTGAAAAACTAATAGCTTATATATTATTTTTTGAGGGTTCTTTCTTCGATTAACTTGTAACGTTTCTTCAGGCGTTCGTACGCGATCATCATCGCGGTGTTGCTCCTTTGGTTAAAAGCCTGGAGATATTGCCTTTCCTTTGTCTTTCATAATTACATTACGTAATGTGATGCATGTGTAACATAAAGATATCTATGTATCATGTTTCGTGGTATCAATTTTTGGGGGATTCTAGAAATGAAAGCTTGATAATTCATATAATATGACATCCCCTTTTTTAAAAACTTTAGCTCGATACTGCTAACTTCTTCTTATTCATTTGAAGATGCTAAATAATAATAATAATAATAATAATAATAATAATAATAATAATAATTGTTCAAAATCATTTTTTTAGATGGGAAGTGTAGTCGTATAAGAAATGATGTGTTTGAAAGTGTGAATGAAAATGAAAGAGTATTATGGTATTTATAAGGGTAAAATTAATATAAATTCTATTATTATTATTATTATTATTATTATTATTATTATTTTAATAAATGCCATGACGGCTCTTTTTTGGACCCTTGGCCTCATTTGCTTGCTCCCGCGATTCGGTCTTGCACACGACTGAGTCCTCGTTTTTATGGTCTTCGACTCGTGCTAGTTGGAGGACGCCTTGGGTCTTCGACCACGCATGTTACCCCTAGCCTCTATCTAAATTAGAGAGCTGTTGGTTATCATCCTTGAGATCTATACTCTCGGAGATAATGGTGTTTGGTTTTGGATCTTTTTTTCACCCTAATTGTTGCTGGTGTTTGGATTTGTAAATCCCAACATGTAAATAAACTTAACCAAACAGCCTCTTAAACTTTATCTCTAGTACTATATAATGCATTTAGGACATCTATTTTTAAAAAGGTTTAAAAATTCAGACACTTGACTTACTTTTTATGGAAGGATTTCTAAATTAATTGGGGCTAAACGAGAAGTAATAGCAGATGACCAGCCGAATAGTGGGATCCACCAGTTTTTACTGTTATTTTGATCGGATATGTTGGTGGTGGTTGACGGTGTCGTACGGTGGTTGCCGGAGATTGGATAGGGAGGCGGGAGCACAGGATCGATGACAGTGTTATTATTATTATATTATTTTTATATAAAATGATGGTGAAATGTGATTATGGTGTTTTGGATATTGGATTGGGGTTTTTATAAGTGGGGATGGACACGTGTCGGTTTGTTGGGATGTGGAGTGGTAGTCACGTGNGTTTATGTGGTTTAGTAATATTGTAGGTCGAATTGTTATCTAAAATTACATACAACTAATATTATGTGGCTTAACTATCTCTACTTATAAAGCATAAAGACAACTAAATATGTAAACGAATAACATAAAATATAATCATAGGTATCCGCCGCCACATTGCGCGGGTAGCATTATAGTGTAGTAGTTTATAGATAGAGTTCCTACCTTTCTAATTTGAGTAATTTCTACTCTAAAAACAAAATAATTAAAAAAACCCCAAACTTCAATCATCACTAACTTCCACACAATGGAAGCACTAATCGCATCATACGGAGACACGTCTTCCTCCGATTCAGACTCCGACACTCAACCACCACTCAACCACCGCTCACCACCGCCACCTGTCCTTCCTCCGCCGCCAATCGACCTCCTTAACCCGCCCAATTCACTCGGTAAATAAAACCCTCACCTAATTCAGTTTCCGAACTTCTTTTTTTCATAAATAAATAATATTTATTTTATTATTAGGTGCGTTTGATTATTTGGAGCGTAATACGAGTAGTAGGATACGAAGCTTTCCGCATATTGATGGGAACTATGCTTTGCACGTTTATATTCCAGGTGGATTTCTTTATTTCTACTAGTAGTAACTATTTTTATTAAAAAGTTGTGATTTTTATTGATTTGTTTGAAATGTTAAAAAAATCCAGCTATTTGAACTCTATTAGTATTATTAGACTACCCCGTGTTGTTTTTCTAGGTCGTTGAGAGTGTTGTAGTATGTATTTTGTAAGTTATAACATTTTGATGTTCACAGCTTCGCTTCTCATCTTTAAATTGCGTATAATATATTTCTTGCCATATAAAGTAGACAGCCATACGTTATTCACACAAGGTCTTTTCACCATGTCTGAATTGGTATCTGTCCATTCAGTCGGCAACCCAGATATATTAATCATTCTCCGCAATTTGACCCATAACTTTTGTGTAAGTAACTTCCTCTGAATCGCCATCCATAGAACAAATGCATGCCTAGGGATGAATTGAGAGAACCAAACCAATGAATACCGCTTTACTTTTGGGAGTTGAGTACAGATATTTTTCCGCAGTTTTAATTGAGAAAGCAACCACTTTTCCGTTTGAATTTTTCCACACCACTGGAATATCAGTGAACACCACACTACTTCAGTACAGATATATTCTGTTCTGATAGTTATATGCTATTTTTTAGAACATATGCAGCTAGTATAAGTTATGACGGGTGATGACATTATGATGTTATAGAAATTGCAAGTGCTGGTGGGATGTTGATAAGGTATCACAAAGTGATTTCTAAAAATCATACTTTGGCTTTTGGAGTTTTGGTTACATGGAGAAGGTTTAATGCATTTACTCTTAGATTAATGTTTTTATAATGCTGCAAAGTAGAAGAACAGTTTCCACTTTAGGTAATTTCATGAAAACATTGTGCTTTAATGTGTCGTTAGGACACTGGCTTAAGTGTAAGTTAATTTGATCGTATTCATTTGTGCCTGATAGAGTTATATTGCACCATCACATGTACTAATGTGGTTGGCAAGATGGCCGGTTCAGGTGGATTGCGTCACAGGATTGAAACGAGTTCGGGCCCCAAGTATTTTTTAGAAGTGTAATGTTTGGTATGGGTCTGGTGTGGTGGGGTTGGGTTGACCCATTTACGTTTGTTTCTTTCTTCTCGACTTTTCTAAATAGTAAATGTTTTGATATCACTAGAAAATGTCAAAATGATATACTTAGATACGTTAATCTTCTTTTTCTTGAAAAAGATTGCATGGACGTTGTTTTCATTTAAACACACTTGTAGATCACTAAACTTGGGGTCATCTGTTACCGTTCGACCCATTTCATTTTCAATGAAGTGTTTTTGCACCCATTTAACATGTTAGATAGGCAATATAATTTAAATTAAACTAATTCCAAATAAACGCGTGCCACCTTAGTGGAAACATTTGTAGGACAATGTAAGACAAGGGCTGTATCTCTGCAAATGTTGGCTAGTGGATATTATAAAGTTCATAAGTTTTATTGAAATATTGTTCTAGATAAAGTATGTGTGCTACATAAATTATGTGTGGTATTAGTATGTCCTTATTGAACCACCGCAGATCAGCACGAGTTTGTGATGCATCTTGAGAGCCTACTAAAATCATATCTTGATTCTATTGATAGAACATGGCTAGTTGCTCAGCCTGTATCGAAAGTTGTATGGGACACTGGGATGGTTTAGCAATTCACCATGTTGACCTTGTGGTGAATTTCTACTGGATTCCCACATAACTTCAAAGACAGGCTGATGAAGTAGCCTGTTTTTTTGAATAAAGAACTGATTTAATTTCAGGATGTATCGCAAATGCATATATGATTTGTAGTTCTTCCATAAAAACGCACCATTCATAGATTGTCATATTTCTTAGAATGACATTGTGCCCCAAGGCTAAGCCAAGTTCGGTCTTTTTATAATGAATATATTGTTGCAGAAAACATAAGAATAAGCAGTTAATAAGCAATCCCAAATGCCCCAAAATTAAATATGTATGATTCAGGCATTTGCATGTCTATCTATCTTTCTGTATCTCAAACATACATACATAGATACAGACATTGCAGATGCATACATGATACATGTCATGTGTGTGTGTGGGTGTGGCTAAAGAATGAGGGTTGTTGATTCATTTAGTTGAAAGAAATCATTGGCTGGACTCCTGATAGATGGCCAACCACATGCGACCATTTTATTAGATGGGCATGTGGAAGTGGTAACATAGTAGTGCAAAAAATCCTGAAGCAAGTGTTGTTTTATAAACCATTTGTTGCAAGAAAAAGTTTGTATTTGACTTTTGGCTGTTATAATTGAGGATTTCATTTTGTTTTAACCAAAATGTTGATTAACAAATGTATTATCACATTTTGGTCAGTTTTGTAACTTTTAAGTGCGGGGTTTCTTGTTAAGAGTGACTTTTTAGGGACAGAGGTAGTATGTAACTATGACTTTAAGATTTGTAAGTGCTGGTGGGGGTGGGATTGCGGGATATTGCTATGGTGGTAGACAGTAGGTCTTTTAAAACTATACTTGGCTTTTTAAAATGGTATTTGTCTGTTTGCGAAAGTCACTTAAAATGCAAGGTTGTAGAAGGCCTCACTTTCCCTTAGAATACGATGGCAAGTGAAGTGCCAATATGTGATAATAAGTTGTTTGAGGGTCTGCACTTGTGAATGTAGTCACACGTACGTAATGATTTTTTTTTTGCTTGTTTTAGAAGATAGCGAGTCTTTTAGCATCTGATAAAACTGATACATGTACCTTGTGGAAGTCACTTGAAATGAAAGGTTATGCTTTTCATTCTATTATGGTGGCAACTGAAGTACCAATATGTGATAACTAAGGTGTTTGAGGCCTTGAGGGTCTGCGCTTATAAATGCAGGAAGATGCACCGATATCTTTTGCTTCTTGTTGATGTTAAACTTATAATGATGAAAGTGTTATGTATTGATTGCAATATTAGCATTATTATTACAATGCAACTATTTGTTTCTTTTTATTCATTGCATTAGCTGATGTATTCTGCTTATGCAATAGTCTTCATACCATCTGAAAGAAAGAAAGAGCTAGCCCAGTTTTTGAAGAAAACCACATCACTTGTACAAGATCTTCATGTCGTGGATATTGATGTTCCATTACTTACGTTGGTTAAAGACGAGGACAAGCTAATACAAGCTGCCTTGGGGAGGGAATTTCACATAAGTCTTGGAAGAACTGTTCCGATACGTGTGCATCAAATAGACTCGGTGGTTGCAATGCTTAAACAGAAGCTTCAGTTTCAGAAACGGTATGAACATACCCCAAGACATTAACTGTTTGCTACTTCGCTACGTTTTAACTTTTCACTATCAAACTTTCTTTGAGTTGGACTTAGTTTTTAGTTTTTTGGATTTGATGCTGTTGAAATAGGTATTTGATTGATTTTAATAAGTGGGAGGTATTCGTGAATGATGATCAGACACGCACATTTCTTTCAATTGAAAATACATCACAAGGCCTAACTGAGGTAAATTTTCCCTTGATGCTTTCTTCTTTCGCTGAACTTCTAAAATTACTCTGCAATGACACCTATGTGGACTGTTGTATACAGGTGACAAAACAGATTCAAGTTGTTAATGAGGTTTACAAGCTGCACAATCTTCCCGAATTTTACAAGGTTAGTGGTCATTAAGGCATGGTTCAAGGCTTGCAAAGCTTCTAATTTACTGTTTACATCACACATGGAGATCTACATTTTAAATATTCAAGTCAAAGAAACTAATTTTTCGCTCAAAAATGACATTGTATAGTTTTCTAGGAACTGATATAATGAGCCAGAAAAGTTAAACATTTGAAGTAAATTGCGTGAATAAACTTGACCTTAAAAGTCTTTGTTGTACCGCTTTTCTGGAAAAAAGGGTAAACTGCATCTGTATCTTGCATAATCTTTCACATGTCATTTTAAACAAAGTTCTGTAACAGGATCCTCGACCTCATATATCCATAGCATGGGCAGTAGGGGACATCAGTCAATCTCTTAAAAGAGCAGTAGAAGGAGAAACCAAGAAATATATCAATGTTGGAGGATCATCAACGAGATGTATGTTTACCTGCAAATTTAGTAGCATAGTGTGTAAAGTTGGCAGTAAAACCTATAATATATGTGGATCTCAAGGATAATAAACAGTTAACCTTAAATGTCACAAATTTTGAGTATCAAGTGTAGAGTGTTTAGGTCTAGTTTGTTATCTACTTGTCTTTTCTGTTTTTTTCTTTTTTTGCCATGTAACATTAGCATCCATACAAGTGATGTATTTTGATAATGAGACATACCTGTCTCTCTTATTGATAGGGGGAGAATTTGGGTGTCATGTTTACTTACTGTTACTGTTTAAATTAGTAACTTAAAGCCAGGGGCAACCCTGGTGAGGAGGTTTTTACTGTCAATGTTTACCCACATTGGGGGACTTTGGTCTATTGTTTTAGGCTTGCATGAATTGTATGTACACCACTGCTTGTATCAGTGCTAACTTTTCATAATGCAAGAAACAAATGTTGAAATATCCCTTCATACAATCATATGGCTATTGTACACTCGATAAAAGGAATCATGAAGCTTAAAAATCCTTTCCCAATTTGTGACCCCAAAAACAAAAGGAGCACGAGCCTTGATGCAAAAAGAAGGTATGATTCATTAATGTTGGGTATTCTGTCTTTTGATTATTTGGTAGGATTACAAGCAATCCAAGGTTGTAAGAACATTTGGTGCTAAGAAATTAGTCACATGCTCATGTTTGGTTTAGTTGTGAGGGTTTAGAGTTTATCATTGTCTGTGATTTGACCATCATTAATAGAAGACCAAATCAGGTTTAAGAAAGACCTGTTTCAACTTTGTCACTGCAGCACAAAAACAGACACTAATGTGATTCACCAGTTCAGCTTATGGTGGTTCGCTCAAAAATAGTTAAATCTCTTTACAAGGTGTCAAGATCTCTATGGCACGGCACCTCCCTCATATGAAGATTTTTCAAAACTTGTACTAAAAAAAGACCCTCTCAAGTCTCATCCGCAACATGTCAAGGCAACCTCTCACTATGGTGGAAAGTGTGGTTGAGGGTTTTCCTTTGTTACGTCATGCCTATATCATTAAAAACACTTCCTTTACTTTTTTCCGCGACTTTCTCAAAAGGAAAATGATTTGCAAACTCTATTTTTTCTATTGGGACACTCAATCACGTACATTAAACTATTGTATGGTAGATATATACTGCTTTAACCGGTTATACATGTGAGTGTGCAAATCAAAACATAATGTGTGTAAATCATCTCTCTTCTCAATAACATTGCAGCAACTTCTCTCTCTTTTATTAATTTTTTAAAATTTTTATTATTTAAAAATACCTCTAAAATACACATAACACACAACAAGAACCAATAAAATATACGAGTACTATCTTTCTCCAACTTAACTTTTCTTTCTCCTCAACACTCATAGGACTAGTGTCGCCGGGTATTTATTTTTAGTTTTCATGCAAAGTGGTGTGGGGTTGTTTGCTTTTTGCCGTTGACGTGGCTTAGATTCCTTATGTTTTTTCCCGTCCACACCCTGCACACTTAGTATAAAAAAACATAAGAAATTTTGCTCATACTCGTCTTAATAGCACACGCCTCACGCCATGCCAACCGCGACTTTTGAATCAATTTCTGAGTGATTTGATCGGCCGATGCAACGAGAATGCGAAGCAACTGGTACTTGAGCGGGCTTGCGGTTCCTGAAAAAAAACATATCCTGTCCATCACTAAGTTGTCACCTCAAAGTATTTCACAAAACAGGTAATTGATCTTTGAAAACCCTTGTCGCCAGCGTGTTTGAATATCTTGTATCATGTCTTACCAGTAGTTTGTGTTATGGTCAGGACTTTCTATTTGTTTCATGACAATTCGAGATGTCTTTTAATGGTTTGTTTCGTCTTGGCACAAGTTTTAACCTGTTAACTCGCTTGAGATAAAGAAAACATCAAAAAGTGACACCATTGATAAGTAAATGGGTTGGAATCATATGACATGTTTCATTGTTGTTCTATTAGATAACTTATTTCATATGCCATTGCATTTTATTTACCTATTTAGCTTTCATGTTTGCCACCTTTTTTTGGTGCCCTTTTTGCTTTATGAGAAAAGCTTGTTAGAGCTTGCTTTTTAGTGGTAGTTTTGTCTTTTTGGCATGTAATCTTTTTTGTGTTACTATATTTGTACCAAGTCTTAGCATTGTGCTACACGCTTATCAAAATCACAGAAACTAGACATCTTTGATGCCATGTGGTCCTCACCACATTTCATTGCCACTGATTAGTTTTCGCAGGCTTTATTATTGGGCACTTTTATCTCTTTTGGAGATAATTTTGTTCGTTTACCAAATGTAACTTTTTGATGTTACTCGTACGTATTTTGTTAGGCTTGCATAAAGCGTGTTCATCTAAATTCTTTTTGGATAAACAATTCATTATTGACTATACAGTAATTTGAGGCACAACTTACGAGCTATTAGTATTAACTGTAGTATTTATACATAGAGCATTTATGCACCATCAAAATTAGTACTACGTGGTTAGTAGTAACTTTGAATGTGATATTTGTAGGTAGTCAAAGCACAGGTTTCAACACTTATGACAGTTTCGATCAATCAAATGTCTCTAGTGTACAAACAATTCCCATCTACTCCGTATACGAAGGAGAAAATAAGTAACAAAAAGTAACCTTTCTAGTAAAGCAAATTGATTTTTTTTTTTTAAACAATTTTTTTTAACACTCGGTTATAAATAATGTGAGTCATGGCGTGACGGCATGACAAAGCCTCATATTTTAAAAGCTATGACGAAGCCATAGTATTTTCTAAGGCGTGACTTAAAGCGGAACAAAATATAAACATATTTATAGATGGGTTTTGCTAAACAATACCCACTGGGTAATGGTTAACAAAATAAGTATGAAAAAATTCACTAATTATTGTAGTTCATTTATTGTTCATTAAATACATAATTACTTTAAATATAGAAATAATACGGAGTATGTTATTTAAGGTAATTTGTATCTTCATTTATTGTGCATTAAATACATAATTACTATTTTATAGATTATATATTATATCATATTTTATATATATCGAGTTTATAAAATGTGTTATAAATAAAGAATTAAGTCAAGAAACTATCATTGCATTTAATCTTCTTCGTTTCTTTCAAAAAAAATCTTTTCCATCCGAGTTAAATTCAAAAGAGGCGCCACCCCTCGCGCCTTTTCACACTCATCTCACGCCACGCGCCTTGATCTATTGCGTAATGTGGAGGTCACACCTCACGCCTTAGCGTCGCCATAACGCGCCTTTTAGAACCCTGCATTCACGTGACCCCCTTAACACCACATCACAAATTCAAGTAATCCGTAATATTTTCGGTTATAATCATACGTGATTTTTAATAGAATAAATTACACCGTTCGTCCCCGTGGTTTGTGCCAAATCTTTATTCTCGTCCTTTTTTTTTCTTGCATGATTAATTTTTTTTTCTTTTTTTTTTGAAGTCATTCTGTTATTAACCTCCAAAAGGTAACAACAAACAAAAGCCAAACCTCTAGGAACACGGAGGCTGCAAAACAACACTCACAAACAGAAATCTCATACAAGACCACAAGAACAGAAACCTCACACAAGACTACACGAATTGGACAAAAGTTATATAGACGCTACAATGAAGCTACAACACACATAACATATACACATGAGATATGTGCAAAAAATAGACAACACGCCACACCACCATGTAAATATTTTCAGGACCCCCCCCCCTCCAGTTTACAACCACATAGAAGCATCCAAACAAGAAAACTTAAACCATCTAACATCATCACAGTACCACAGGTGGCGTCACACCAGAATTAACAGGTCTTTCAAGCCACTTTTGCCAAGAAATGCTATATTTTTTGGATCTCCTACCCAACAATTTTAAACTTTTTATCTGAGTATCATGAAAAGTCCTAGAACTGGTTTGATCCTTCCCTTTAAAATCTCTATCATTCCTAGTTTTCCAAATAAAATAAGCAGCAACCACCAACACAGCTTGCCATAAAGCTCTGACATATTTTTTCATCGTCACTGCCCCCTATGCCCCAACACGTCTTGCATGATTAATACTTCATTGGTCCTTGTCGCTAGCGATAAGGATTAATGTTGTTACATAGTTTCAAGATAAAGATCAATCATGCAAGAAAAAAAAATTAAGGATGAGAATAGGGATTTGNTATAAAAACGGACGAAACTGATAAAAACGTAAGAATGGTCAATGAGGACTAACGATGCAAATATGTTAACTCAATGAGGACTAACGATGCAAATATTTTAACACTATAGTCAATGAGGACTAACGATGCAAATATTTTAACTCAATGAGGACTAACGATACAAATATTTTAACTCTATAGTCAATGAGGACTAACGATGCAAATATTTTAACTCAATTAGGACTAGCGATGCAAATATTTTAACTCTATAGTCAATGAGGACTAACGATGCAAATATTTTAACTCAGTTAGGACTAACGATGCATACAATAGGGTGATTAAGAAATTTTATGCATACAATAGGATGATTAAGAAAGTTTATGCATACAATAGGAAAAAAAATAATTCATAGCATACAATAGTAAAAAGTGACAAGTTCGACGTATTTTTAGACAATTTACCCTTACTTTAAATATAGAAATAATACAGAGTATGTTATTTAAGATAATTTGTATCTTTATTTATTGTGCATTAAATACATAATTACTTTAAATAGATAAATACTATATCATATTTTATAGATTATATATTATATCATATTTTATATATATCGAATTTATAAAATGTGTTATAAATAAAGAATTAAGTCAAGAAACTGTCATTGCATTTAATCTTCTTCGTTTCTTTAAAAAAAAATCTTTTCCATCCGAGTTAAATTCAAAAAAGGCGCCATCCCTCGAGCCTTTTCACACCTCATCTCACGCCACACGCCTTGATCTATTGCATAATGTGGAGGTCACACCTCACGCCTTAGCGTCGCCATAATGCTCCTTTTAGAACCCTGCATTCACGTGACCCTCTTAACACCACATCACAAATTCAAGTAATCCGTAATATTTTCGGTTATAATCATACTTGATTTTTAATAGAATAAATTACACCATTCGTCCCTGTGGTTTGTGCCAAATCTCTATTCTCGTCTTTTTTTTTGCATTTTTTTTGAAGTCATTATGTTATTAACCTCCAAAAGGTAACAACAAACAAAAGCCAAACCTCTAGGAACACACATAGGCTGCAAAACAACACTCACAAACAGAAATCTCATACAAGACCACAAGAACAGAAACCTCACACAAGACCACACGAATTGGACAAAAATTATATAGACGCTACAATGAAGCTACAACACACATAACATATACACATGAGATATGTGCAAAAAATAGACAACACGCCACACCACCATGTAAATATTTTCAGGACCCCCCCCCCTCCAGTTTACAACCACATAGAAGCATCCAAACAAGAAAACTTAAACCATCTAACATCATCACAGTACCACAGGTGGCGTCACACCAGAATTAACAGGTCTTTCAAGCCACTTTTGCCAAGAAATGCTATATTTTTTGGATCTCCTACCCAACAATTTTAAACTTTTTATCTGAGTATCATGAAAAGTCCTAGAACTGGTTTGATCCTTCCCTTTAAAATCTCTATCATTCCTAGTTTTCCAAATAAAATAAGCAGCAACCACCAACACAGCTTGCCATAAAGCTCTGACATATTTTTTCATCGTCACTGCCCCCTATGCCCCAACACGTCTTGCATGATTAATACTTCATTGGTCCTTGTCGCTAGCGATAAGGATTAATGTTGTTACATAGTTTCAAGATAAAGATCAATCATGCAAGAAAAAAAAATTAAGGATGAGAATAGGGATTTGACCCAAACCACATGGACGAACGGTGTAATTTACTTTTTTTTTTTTTTTTTTTTTTTTTTTTTTTTTTTTTTTTTTTTTTTTTTTTTTTTTTTTTTTTTT
>LBNU01012459.1:1955-33318 GCA_014162995.1 Artemisia annua
GTATGAACTGTTTTTGTTTACCAGTACCTTGAAAGGACTTCTTGTAGGTACTGATGGTTTTGAAAAAATTCCTTTTCTGTTGCAGGGTGCCTAGGTGATGTAGCAAAATTACTATGGTTGACCCTTCTAGAATAGTTCCAAACTGTTTGGGTGAAACTGGTTTAGTTACTGGTGGCCTATGTTGAGCAGTGTTGGTCTTTGGGTCTGACTTAAGTACTCTGAATGTAAGTTACAATCTTTGATCAGATGAGTAGGACTATAACAAACAAAAACATAGCTTCTGATTCATGGACCCAAATCCTTTTCTATTATGATAATAGCTCATACTGAGTGACCTCTAGATGAAAATGAGAAGAGTTTCTAAAATCAGCAGTATTTTGAAAAGTGTTTTGTGAAGGTACTGCTGAATGATTAGCAGTCTTTTGATAAGGTACTGCTGGATTTTTGAAAGTTTAGTAGAACTCTTAACATTTACATTATTCCCTGATCCCCCAGTATTCCCATGATTCTTAAGAATCTCAACTTTGACTTCAGATGAATCTGGATTAGATTGACCCTTAATTTATTTCTAAACTCTAGATTGTCTACTCCATAAACAAGAAACATCTTTCCTAAGGTGGTTGAAAACTTCCAACAGTATGAGAACTGCATGATATCCCTCATCCTTTTTAAACACAGGTGGTGTGGGGCTTATGGGTTCATCATCACTAGATGTATTTTCTTCAGTACATGTTTCAAATTCACTAGTGGAGACCTCTTCTGAACTACCTTCTTCTTATTACTAGGTGGATTCTCATCTGGGCAATTATCTTCATCACCATATCCTAGGACCAGTTTTAATATTTTTCCTTCTCTGTTTTCACAAAAACTAACATGTGTGAGACCAGCCTCTTTCCAACTAGCATGTTTTTTTAACAAATCATCCCTTTCTTAGTGAGTTTAGACAACCTCTGATATCTTACATCCTAACTTCCATTCACTTAACTTTAATTGATAGTCCTGTTGCTGATATTTTTCAGCCCAAGCTACTTCAGCATGAGTGATTATCTTAGCTTCTAAGTTTTCTAAGGTCAATTGATAACCTAAAACTTCTGACCTAACCTTATTATGTTTATCTCTTTCAGACACATAATCAGTAAGAACCTTTTGATAAACATCACTACACTTAGAGCATACCTCAGTAGTATTAGGTGAAGTGGATGAGGTGGCAACCAAAGCTAGCAAAACAGATTCATCTTCATCCTCCAAGCTCCAATCACAACCTCCAAGCTCTCCAGCAGAGTATCCTGGTTCTTCATCAAAAGCTGCACTCCAGTCAAATACCTCCATGGCAGTCATACCAAAAGTTACTGGTTGATTGGCTCTGAAACAGTCAACAAAAGTCAACCAAAGAATTGGTCAACTAAAGTCAAACTATAAAAGAGTCAATGCAATAGCCAAAGGAGTATAGGAATTCCCCGGGTCGTTTAAATCCCGACGAGGAGTGAATTGTATCAAAAACCTGTTCTGAGATCAAGTGAATATGAAACGATGATGGAAAAGTGAAATTGATTTAAATTAAACTACAAGATTATGAATTAAAATGATAGACAAACACTACAAATGATTACTGAAGTATGCAAACGTTACAAATCTAAAAAAATGTACGTTTACGTTTAATTAAAAACGTCTACGTACGAAAATAAAAGTGAAAATAGAAACCTACAAACACCTAAATGATGAAAAACATATTTTTACAATCTAAATGATAAAATAAAATTTTAAGAAAAAGAAAAATATTTTTTTTTTGATTTCTTAATTAATTATTATTAATTAATTACTAATTACTAATTAAGCTAATTTAAATTAAAATAAATACTAAACTAATTTATATAATTATGAAAGTATTTTCTAAAATTACCTAACAATTACAGAAATCCTAAAAAATTATAAAAAGTTCCTAAAAGTAACAAAAAACTATCTTAGAAATTAATTATCTAATTATTAGTTAAAAACTAATTAAACTAATTTAATTATTATAAATAGAAGATGAACAGTAGAAATTCTAAGAAAATTACTGAAAACTCTAAAAATTATTTAGAACCTAGGAAAAATATAAAAAGAAGCTACTGTTTAACAAAATTTAACAAAACTATTTAATTAACTAGTTTTAACTAATTACTAATTTAATTATTATTAATTCTAAGAAATACTAGATGAACAGTGAAAATTCTAAGAAAATTTCTACAATTACTTTAAAATACTAGGAATCTGGGAAAATTATAAAAACAGGTAATTTCTTAATAAAAATTTAAAAAGAAAAAAAATAAATAAATAAAAATAACTTCTATTAAATAGAAGCTATCACTACAAATTAAAAGTGATGATTTTTGATTTTTCTCTTTACACAACTGATAAAAAACTGAAAATAGACAACTTTTGTCAAAGGAAGACAGCTAGTGCTCAAGAATAAGCTCTTTGAATGCTTAAAGGCTTGACAGTTGACTTTGGTCAACTGTCAAAGCTAAAAGCTTGAAATAAGCTCTAGGCTGAGGTGCAGGGGTGAATGAATGTTCACACAAGTTGAGAGAGTGCAAATAAGCTGCTACAAACCAAAAATAATCCCTAAATAAGCAATTAAGCTCAACTAAGCAATGGGGATTCTTATTTAAACATTGAAAATGGGACAAAGAACAATGGTGATTTCAAGTGGGTCCCACAAAGCTAGAAACTCAAACAAAGGATGGAATAAGCAGTCAGCTAGGTGGTGAGCTTATAAAACCAAAGTTCACTCACTGGGGCCCACCAATAAGCTTTGGAGGAGCTTATGAAAAAGATTGTATGTACTGATGACTCAGTGTAGACAGTTAGATGGTTAGGATTTGATGGGTCAGAATAAGCAAGCAAATAAGCACAAACATGAAAAATAAGCACATGAATCTCAAGCTGGCCAGATGGGCTTCTAGAAAAACCAAAGTACACAAGCCAATGTTCAAGGGTGAGCTTTATATGAGCTTATGAAAACAGCTAAAAACTGTGTGCAGGGCAACTTTTCCAAAAAGTGCTCAAAGAAAAGCACTCAATAAGCAATTAAACAAGCCAGAAAANATAGAATATTCTAGATTACATAATATTCTAATTCTAATAATATATTCAGTCTTTATCTTCAAGCAGTACTTTGACTTATCAACGAGCAGTACTTTGATCAATAGCAGTACTTTGACTTTAATACTTCAGCAGTACTCTAAAGAGCAGCACTTTGATATCCAGCAGTACTTTGATCTTTTATACCCCAACAGTTCTTCCCAAAACCCTATATACCTCCTTATAAATAAAGAGGTATCACATACAAGAAAAGAGTTCAACTTCTTCTTCAGTATTTCACACTTATTCACGCGCTTGGTTTATTTAAGTGTTACCCCGACTTTAGATATTCATTCTTATCTCATGGTCCTTACCATTCTCAACAGAAAACCAAACAACATAACCATCCCAATCCACTCTTAATCACATTTTACATACCTTACGCAAATAGTAACCAGACAACCACCCTGACCCGATAACCAGCCATAACTTGTTTCTTTATCGTATCGGATTACGGTCAATTTTTCTAAAAGGCAACGCAAAAAAACCCGACCTAATGACACCCCTACATACAATAGTTACAAAAAAGTCATTTACAATAGCAAGAAACTGTAATTTATGTGTTTCGTAAGAAAAAGTAGCAAAACCAGTCGAGAAAGAACAAAGAAAAACAAACTTAAAATATAAATTTTTAAATGAGTCGACCCAGTCAATGATCCAACTAAATGAATCGACACGTTGGATCTCTAATTGGGTCGATAGTATCATGTTTTTTGCCCCGTTGAGCCAAATAAATAAGTGATGCAGGATTTCTGACCAGGTTTTAATATTTATAAAGTCTCGTTTTACCCTAGGTCTACCTTATGCACTAACGGACAGAGAATCCGGTCGTGTATAGGCTAGTTAATGGTAATACCAAGGTCGTCCCAAGAGCTATGTGGTGCGGATTATATCCAAGTCTGGTGTCACTGATTTTAAACTGATTTGAGAGTTGTAATGATTAATTAAACTAAATAAACAGAAAAATAAATAAAAGCAGAAAATAATTGAAAGGTTGTGAGCAGTAAGAGAGAAATGTACTAGCCTAATTACTCATCCTATATCGCTTGTAATCATGTTTCCTATAAAACTAATCTCATGCTTTAGGTGGGGCGGACATATATCACTAGGTTCATATGGTCAAGTTCCCTAGCCTATCTCCCTCGAATCCTGTCGGGAACCACAGGCACTACCCCAAGCTAGTAAGTCGATGTACGGTAGACAGGTTTGAGTCATTAAGTGCCACTACATGCTAGACTTATCTTGTGTGGTTCGTTGTCACGATCATAGACCATACTTTAACTACTTAAGTTCCTCCACCCCGGAAAGTGGTCCTATGGTCAATTTGCACACAAGGTCCGTGGTTAGTTGTCATCCCAACCATATCCTCGCAACCCAACTACGCCGGGATCCTATGGTTAATTCCTCCAGCATACCAAGTATAACCTGGTGTTTTAAACTACCACAATTAAAGGATCTTAAGATAAACTAAGCATGCACATACGGAAAAGCATTAAAACATAATCAAAAATAATAAAGGAATCATAACTAGGATAGCACCAAAGGTGCTTAGCCAAACATACAGTAAATTAAATCAACAATGATGAATAAAACTTGAATTGAATTAAACATAATGTTTGATACAAATTACTTGATGTAGAGCTAATACTGATGATGATTGGTGGTGAATTCTCACTTGAAAGATGGCTTGGAACTGCTGGAAATGGCCCTGGAATGGTGCCCTAATCGACCCCTAAGAGGAGGTGAAGAGAGATACTTCAAAATGCAGAATTAGGGCTATATTTATAGGCCCCGATACCGTTACGGCGTAGATGAAAAGTGAGCTACGGTGTAGCTACTTTTGCCCGAGTTTGGGTCATCTTTGAAAAATCATATCTTTTAAACCGTAAGTCGTCACGGGACGTGCCACCTGGCGTTTCGAAGGTAATTGAGTCTAGTTTCATTTAAAATTAGTCTCATGGCCTCTTGCTTTCAAATTACGGTTGTAAACCAATCTACGGCGTAGCCTTCATGTGTAGTTACGTCGTAGCTTAATTCTTGGATCTTGGATTACACTCGTAGTCGTTGCTACGCCGCAGTTCCATAGTAGTGTTACGGCGTAGCATTCAATTCGAGGGATTGCTTGAAGACTTGAATATGTTACGGCGTAGCTCAGAAGAGTGGTTATGCCGTAACTCTTGATCCGCGTTGACTTTGGTCTTCATGTTTGAATTCCTAGCTATGGCGTAGTTGAGAGTAGATGTTACGCCGTAGCTTCTTCTAGCATACACAAATTGTATAACTTTTGTGCGTTCTTTCCAAATTCCTCGTCTCTTAAGCTCCTATGCTCATTCTGTGACCTGGATACAAAATCTAAGGGAATTAGAGTATATATCCACATAATCGGTATAATAAACAAGCATATTAGGGGGAAATTGACACTTAAATATCAGGATTTTTTGAGGTTATCAAATATCCCCCCACTTGAACTCTACTTGCCCTCAAGTAGACCTTATTAGAAGTATTCTCAAAAAGATATCTCCCGGTATTACTCGGGAAATATGAGATTAAAAATATCCTATGCTAGAATTTTTCAAAGCCGAACACCACTCGAAAAGGGGAACTAACACTCATACTCTCAATATTTTAAGTGTCAATTTTCAGGGTGATCACTCAAAGCACAGTCATAGTAAGTATTCTATCATAGGCTTGGCGGTTATACAAATCTGCACCACTAGAGCTAAGGTCAAAGCAATCCTAGAAGGCAATATTGGGTGACACAAATATGGTTAAGGGTGTAATGTCGTTACTAACATACTACGGTGAAGGCGACAAAGAACATCGATACATGACCGGAACGCCGGGCAAGACATCAATGCCTGCTCAATTCCCTCACCTAAGCATGATTCGCGACTAAAGGGTAGGTATAGACATGGGAATACACAAAATGGGTGTTAAAAGAAAAATATCAAGCAAATAGTCTAAGCCTACAACCAAGTCATCACCGTTTACCGTTCTCCCAAAGTCCAAGCTTTAAAATTCAAGTACCGGATCATAGCAAGTAAGTGTGTCATTAGTGGACGTCATGATGGACACACTACTTGGTCTTCATGTTGGTGTAGAAACATAACCAACTTCATTCTTCAAATGTGACCGAAGTGGCCTCTTCGATACTAAATCTTGATGAGCTCATAATCAAGGTGCTATACAAGGGTGCACCATTTATTTCAACTATCTACATACAGAAATTCACATTTTTTTACAAGAAACTTTACATCCGCTCACTTGAGATGAACCATACATTGATTTTGGGGGGTCTTCAAATGATCTTCAAAAATATGTCTTCGACATACGCGTGATTCCCGAATTTCTCAACTTAGACCTTGGACTTGGGCAAACAATAACTTCCCAATCATAAACTAAGACTACACAATAGGCTAAGGTGTAAGGGTGTATCAACACAATTATATAGGGGTAAGAAACGAAAGGATAGGCTCAAAAGGGTGTATCTAGGGGTATCTTGCACTAAAGGTGAGTGCAACGAAAGGGTTTAACACGGGGGTCGAGAAGTCGATGTGACTAATCGATAAACACACACATATAAGGCTGTTTGGGTGATAATCCTAAGATATTGTCTTCTTAAATTGTTTCTCCCAAATGTGTCGAGATAACTCGACTCACTACTCGTCAATGGTCTCAAAATGATGTAAAGGCCAAGTTCTAAAGTTTACAAACTACCGGCAAACTCATAATTTGGTGGAATTAGGGTAAATCAGGGGAAACGGATAGACTAAATCTTACCATGAAAGCTAAGGGTAAAATGTGCTCGGCTAAGGTCTATTCTAGTTAGGTTAGGAACATGTCAAAATTTCAAAAATGGCATAATTTTTCAAAATAAACTAGAAAAACGAGGGCAATAAAGTTCAAGTAATAATTCTACTCCTGTCCCCCCACTTGAATTGTACAAAGTCCCTTTTGTACAAATAATTAAACATATGTGAAGAGAAAGTAGAATTAGAGCGAGAACTTCCCTGAAATTTGCTCCATAAATGAAAGAAGGATCACGTGAGAATGCGTGCCTTCGTCTTGCCTCCATGAGCAAACTTCAATAACCTAAATTCACTTAAACAACCCAACGCATCATACTGGAAAGACATCAAGTAATGAAAATAAAGAAAATGAAAATCCTAACTCATTTTCGTAGGAATCACGGTTGCATTTAGCATATGCAACGAGCCTTTTAAACCATTCGGTGTCCCGAATGGACAAGTGAAGTCTCGTGAGGGTTTACAGGGAACACACCCACTAAGTTCATTTACTACTAATGGTATGGAAGATTAGGTAAAGATACAAGAAATGTTACGGCGTTACTGCAATAACGAGTTACGTCGTAACTGGTAAAACCTGAGGGTTACCAGCTCTCGGAGGGGAGGTTACGGCGTAACCATAGAGTTGGGTTACGCCGTAGCTGGTTCACAGAATGAAATCCTAGCTAGGATTCTTTGTAAGTGAGCCATACATCAAACTCCTTGCTCCAATTCCTGCAAAATAAGAAAACAAACTTTGTCTGATTTCAAATGCAGGTCGCACAAATCGCCCTGTGGTATTTGGATTCAGGTTGCTCAAAACATATGACGGGGGATCGCTCATGGCTCAGAAATTTCGTGAAAAGGTTTATCGGGACTGTTAGATTCGGGAATGATCATTTTGGTGCAATAATGGGTTATGGAGATTATGTGGTTGGTGACAGTGTTATCTCTCGGGTATATTATGTAGAAGGTCTTGGGCACAATCTATTCTCCGTAGGTTAATTTTGTGACTCAGATCTAGAAGTTGCCTTCAGAAAACACTCTTGTCATGTTAGAAGATTGGATGGTATGGATCTCTTGAAAGGCAGACGTGGCACAAAACTCTACACTATATCCATTGAAGACATGTTGCAATCATCTCCAATCCGTCTATTATCTAAGGCTTCCAAGACCAAGTCGTGGTTGTGGCATCGTCGTTTGAACCATTTGAACTTCGGAACCATCAATGAACTTACTCGTAAAGATCTTGTTCGTGGCATGCCCAGGCTGAAGTATGAAAAGGATCATCTTTGTTCCGCTTGCCAGCTTGGTAAAAGCAAGAAGCATACTCACAAACCCAAAACCATCAACACCATCATGGAAGTTCTTCATACCCTTCACATGGACCTCTGTGGTCCTATGAGAGTGCAAACCATATTTGGAAAGAGATATGTGTTAGTGATTGTTGATGACTACTCTCGATTCACATGGGTCAAATTCCTCAGATCCAAGGATGAAACACCTGAGATCATCATCAAACTAATCAAGCAACTGCAAGTTGGACTCAATAAAACTGTCAGATTCGTCCGCACAGATAATGGAACGGAGTTTGTCAATCAACAACTTACTCAGTTTTATGAAGATCTGGGAATTAGTCATCAAAGGAGTATACCTCGAACCCCTCAGCAGAATGGAGTCGTTGAAAGACGAAACCGTACACTTGTAGAGGCAGCACGTACTATGTTGATCTTCTCCAAAGCTCCTATGTTTCTCTGGGGAGAGGCAATTGCAACGGCTTGTTACACTCAGAACAGATCACTAATACATCCTCTTCACTGCAAAACTCCTTATGAGCTAGTGCATAAAAGAAAACCCGACCTCTCTTTCCTTCGTGTTTTTGGTGCATTATGTTACCCAAACAATGATAGCGAAGACTTGGGAAAGCTAAAGGCAAAAGCTGATATTGGAATTTTTGTTGGGTATGCACCAAACAAGAAGGGTTATCGAATCTACAACAAAAGGTCCCGACAAATCATGGAAACCATCCATGTCACGTTTGATGAGCTGACCGAGCAAACGGTTCCTGAATACTCCAGTTCAGGACCCGCATCTAATCTTTGGACTCCTGGACCCATTAGTTCAGGACTTGTAAATTCTTCCACCACAGATGCTCCTTCTGTGCCACCTACCAGTGAGGACTTGAAGAAATTGTTTGATTCAATGTATGATGAGTATTTTGAGCCTCAACAGAGAGTCGAACCTGAACAACAAGTCATAGGTCCTGATGCTGCTGCTAATGATGAACCTCAACCCACAAACGGGCCTTCCATCTCCATCTCTCTTAGTCAGAATGCTCCATCATCTAGTCATACCAATCACACAGATCAACACTCTTCAATTCCTCAAGAAGAAGCATCTGATAACACCTTTGAAGTGAATCCTTTTACTCAACCACCTGATGAACCTTTTGTCAACATATTTGCTCCTGAACCATCTACTTTGGCAACCTCCTCAGAAGATTCCAACACTGCTACTTCAATTCCCAGTCATCAACTTCATGAGCATATCAGGAAATGGACAAATGATCACCCGATTGACAACATCATTGGTAACCCATCTAGGCCGGTATCTACACGACGACAACTTGCCACAGATGCTTTATGGTGTTTCGTTAGCAACGTACTGTCCAAAGTCGAACCAAAGGATTATAAAGAAGCGTTGACTAAAATGTCCTGGTTCACTGCAATGCAGGATGAAATCCATGAATTTGACAGACTAGATGTTTGGGAATTAGTGCCCCCTCCCGACTGTGCAATGATTATCGCCCTCAAATGGATCTTCAAAGTGAAGCTTGATGAATATGGTGAAGTGTTAAAGAACAAAGCTCGACTTGTGGCCAAAGGGTACAGACAAGAAGAAGGCATCGATTTTGAGGAATCATTCGCACCAGTTGCCAGAATTGAAGCCATCAGAATCTTCCTTGCCAATGCAGCCAGTCAGAACATGGTTGTATACCAAATGGATGTGAAGACTGCCTTTCTCAATGGACACTTAAAGGAAGTAGTATATGTAAGTCAACCAGAGGGGTTTGTTGATCCTGAACGCCCTAATCATGTCTATCGCTTGAAGAAGGCACTATATGGTCTTAAACAAGCACCTAGAGCATGGTATGATACACTATCCAAATTTCTTCTAGCTAACCAATTCACCAAAGGTGTTGTCTATCCTACCTTGTTCACAAGAAAGTTGGGAGAGCATCGTCTCCACGTTCAGATCTATGTGGATGACATTATCTTCGCATCAGCCGATCCACTAGAATGTGATAGGTTTGCACAAGAAATGAGTACAGAATTCCAAATATCCATGATGGGGCAAATGTCGTTCTTCTTGGGGCTTCAGATTTCTCAAAACCCACATGGTATCTTCATCAATCAATCCAAGTATGCCATTGAAATACTAAAGAAATTTGGATTCGAATCATGTGAATCTGTTGATACTCTAATGGTTGAGAGAACTAAGCTGGATAAGGATATTGAAGGAGCACTTGTTGACCAAACCAAATACCGAAGCATGATTGGATCATTGATGTATCTCACAGCCAGCAGACCTGATCTCTTATTTGATGTCTGCTTGTGTGCTCGTTATCAATCCAAACCTACTAAGAAGCACTTAGAAGTAGTTAAAAGAGTCTTCAGGTACCTTCAAGGAACAATTCACATGGGCCTTTGGTATCCTAAAGACACTGCAATGGCTCTCACAGCCTACTCTGATGTTGATCATGCGGGTTGTCAAGATACTCGACGAAGTACTTCTGGCGGTGCTTAGTTTCTAGGAGATAAGTTGGTTAGTTGGTCATCAAAGAAGCAAATGAGTACATCAATCTCCTCTACAGAAGCTGAATATATTGCCATGTCATCATGCTGTGCTCAAATTCTTTGGATGAGGTCTCAATTATCCGACTATGGCTTTAACTACAACAAAGTTCCGATGTACTGTGATAACAAGAGTGCCATTGCTCTTTGCTGCAACAACGTCCAGCATTCAAGATCAAAGCACATTGATATTCGACATCATTTCATCAGAGAACAAGTGGAAAAAGGAATTGTGGAACTCTACTTTGTAAGGACGGAATTTCAGCTGGCTGATATCTTCACAAAGGCACTTCCTAGAGAACGGTTTCAATTCATTCTCCCACGTCTTGGAATGAAGAGCATCACTCCTGAGTCACTCAAAAGTCTTCAGGAAGATAATGAGGAGTAACTGATTCACTTCACATATCCTTTTATATATTATATAAAACCCAGAAAAGAAAAATACAAAAATATAAAACCTATAAAAACCATAAAAATCTGAAAAACTCAAAAATACCAAAAATATATGTTTGCTTAAATTATGGTTTGCTATTACTTCAGATAGCAACCCGGTTTTCAAAATCCGTGTAAAAACACGTTATCATGTTTTCACTGTGTGCGGATTATCCGAAAAGTTGTACGCTTCAGTGCAGCCTTTCTAGTAAAAGAAGAGAAGTCTTCTTTTCCCAAAATCTCTTTCTTCTAAAAATTCTTCAAAAGAGATTTTGTGGTGTACAAGGTGGCCATTGGTCTTAAATTTTCTCGTATACGTTACCACTCACATTAATGGCTACTAAACGTTAAAATGGAAAAACGGGTCATTAATTGAGGGGGAGCGTATGTGCTCAAAATTTCTGCACCTTTAAAAACTTTGTGCACCAGCCACAGTGAAAACTCAAAAAGTGTCTCAAAATCAGTAAACGTTTAAAATTTTGCCACATGTCTCTCCAAAGCTTTTTCGAAAATCATTTAAATCAATTGGGATCACAAAATCTCAAAAGATTTGAAATTTTATGATCGGGGGAGAGAATGTGATTTAAATATAAAAACTGATTTAAAAGTGATGTTTTTGGACTCATAAAGAATGTTTGTGGACTATCGAGAACGCTCCCTTATGTGCTAAAATGTTAAAGATTTTGGATTTTAATCAAAGCACATATTAAGGGGGAGCAAGTGATTAAATGTGATGTTTTTGGACTTATAAAGATGTTTTGGACTCAAAAGATCGCTCCCTTATGTGCTAAAATTTTAAAAGATTTTGGAGTATGAACAAAGCACATATTGAGGGGGAGCAAGTGATTTAAAATGATGAATAAATGATCTCTTTTGCAAGCTCACCCGTATGTGCCAAAGTTTTTCAAAATTGATTCAATCAATGTGCACATATTGAGGGGGAGCAAGTGGCTAAGAGTCTTTCGCGGGATTTTACAAAATCAAGTAGAAACCGTGAATTGCTTATGACTCAGAATTTGACTCATGAATTGACGAAACATGAAAAGTCGTGAATCGAAAAGACTAGTCCTGGCCGGGTAATAATTTCAAGCTGGTCTAACCAGTGATGTAAACGTGTCTCGAAGAGGACTGGTCCAAGTAGAAAGTACCGTTTCGAGAAACTCTTCTTAGATATATACTTTGACGGGTCTAACTTCCTTTTTAAGGAATGTTAACAACTTCAAGTTAGTTATTAGGGCTAGTTATCACCTAAAAGCTGATAATGGATCCCTTTAACTAAGCAACGTAAACGTGTCCCTCGGGTATATGTCTATTAAGAGCCGATCAATTCAAATAAGTGCAACTCACCCCGACATGTGCAAATTTCTTTCTTTACCTATGAGCACATGTTAAGGGGGAGCATTTGAAAAATGATAAAACTCTCAAAGTGTTAACAAAATGTGTTTCTTAATCATAAACACTTTGAGAGAATTTTCAATGATTTGGTTATATGGCGATTGTGGAAAGATACCAAAAGACCGACCACTTTAATTTAATGCATGGAGTTATAAGGATGGTAAGGTTAGGTATATGTTCCCATGATCCACCAGAACCGGAGGGATCTTCCCAGGGACAATCCAATAGATAGATTAGAAGTCCTTAGGAATGATTGAAAAAAGGAGAAAAGTGAGAAAGGGAAGAGTGCCGACTGAGACTGAGCTAGGACTGGAACAAACCCAACAAGGTTCTAGTAATGAAGTCTCGGTAAGCACTGAAGGGGTTGAAGAATTAAAAAGAAATGAAATGAGAAAGGGTGAAAAGAAATAGCCCTCCAATTATTCAACCTTAGGGCAGAAACCGGGTTCAATTCATATGCTACTGATTGTTACCAAGGTAACATCGGTATTGAAGATAAAGACGTCATGGACCCAGTGACGCACTGCACTAAACCTCCCAGCCACTCAAGTTCTCTTAAAAGAGCTTGTTTCATTCTCACGGGGAACCGGTGTAAACTATCGACTAGTCTCTTAGAGCTAGTTGATATTGAAACAGGAGACCCCTCCCTAGTCTCCGAATAGGATAACCAATGTGCACTTATCGAGTCTAGAGCCAAGAGATGCATCAAAAGATCTCATAGGAACACTTGATACTTCTACACTGGTTGTTCAACATTAAGGACACCAGATGTAATATTTTGAGTCCTACGCAGATCTTAGCAATCTGCCGAGAACACTTATGAGGGAATATACATAAGTATTTCCCAGTGATTGAGTGGAAACTCCTGCCAGGGTCAACATCAAACAGCCCTGACAGCAGGTCACTTCGGTAATCTCTTGTGGGTTACGCTTAGTGTGTACGGTGGTGTTCCAAAAGGTCTACAGTCGTGGGGTGATCTCCAGCGACTCACCTAATCGTTGGTGTACTTCGGTATGTCAGTGAAAGCCCTTTCGGGGGCATCCGATTAGGAACGGCCTTGGTAAGGATTAGAGAAAGTCTTCACACTATGCTGTTGACGATCTCGAAGTCCGAACTTGTAAGTGCCGGTATGTTTATTACTAACCAAGTTTTATGCAGCTCAACATACCAAACTTACCATGTTCACCACCATCACTCGAGTTCCACATGCTCATACCAACATCTAAAAGGAGACGTCAGAACTGTTCAACCGGGAAGATCTACTCAACAAAGATGTATGGGCATGTTGGAAAGGCGTAACCTCTCCAAAGACAAAGAAGTTGACGATTGATGCCGATTGCTGAAAAGATGCAGATTCATCATCACATGCTTACACTTCAACATCATAACTCAAGATATCATGATCAAAGAATGGGCTTCGACTATGCTTCCTCAACTCTGATGCAGAAGATCATGATCAAGAAAAGTGTAAGCATGACATCACAAAGACAATCACAACATCACGAAGAGACACATACACTCAAAGATGACTTGAAGCTAATTATATGGATGAAGAACGAAGAGCAAAGTCAAAAGATCATCATATACATCAAGGAAGTCATCTTGAGTCGACTATCAATGAAGAATCAACAACTACAAGCTACAAAAGAATCTAAAAAGATCTCAATGCAAGAATTCAAGAATCAAGATCTAAAAGGGTGACCTCTCTTAGGGGGAGATTGTTAGGAATACGATTTTTGTATAAGAAAGATTCGGTCACCCCAGACATGATTAAGCATTGTTTAGCTCGTAGTAGTTACATTAGTTAGTTATACGTAGTTTAGAATTAGATTAGTTCGCAGAAGAAGGACGGGTCTTTACCCACTGTATACCTGATCCGCAGCCCAAGTGGCACGCCCTAGTGGCAAAAATCTTGTACATATAAGCCCTCTCCATCCTTGGAGAGGATAAGCCTTCTCTTATAATTCTATTTTCTTTTTTTTTTGGTTTTCTCTCAAGGCTTCATCTCTTTCTCTCTCTAACTTTCTCTCTCTACATTTCTTTCTTCTTTTTCTTACTTGCAACGAACCTAAACCATAAGTTCTATGTGTGTTACGTGATTATCTAGTGTTCTACAGCAACCGATGTTGTGATTGTTATAAAAGCCGTAAGACTCAGGATTTGGCAAACTAATAATGAATAATGTATAATGTTAATAATCCAAAGCCATAAAAGTTTTCTGCATCTTGACGGTTCACACCCGTTGTTATAGACTTCAAAAAGGCCAAGGAAAATTCCAAAGTCATAATAAGACTATTACATCTTGTCGGTTCGCTGCCGATGTTGTAATTGTTGTAAAAGGCAGAGGGCTAATATGTTAAAGTGCTTATAATGTTAAATAACGCCAAATCTTGACTCTGGGGGGGCCCTAATAAAAGCTTCCGTCTCTGGACTCGTAGATGAGTTGTTTCGGTCGAAAATAAAAAGAATACTCCTCAAAATCGTGTTAAATCAGAGACCTTGATGTGGACCTCATTTTTGTATGCAACGGTCTCGAGAGAAGGATTAGAAACTACTTAGCGTCTAAACTTAGTATTTTAATCGGACTAAAAAACTATTGAAACGAGAAAGTATTAAGAAATTCATTTCTCACAAAAAAAATTCTAGATAAATTAAGAAATGGGAGCAAGAGGTAATTACACAAGTAACTTCCATGCGTAGTGTTAGCATCTAACTTGTGAATAAGTTGTGATCTCGTTTTTAAGCTTAGTTTGGGGACTTGTGAAAAATCAAGGATGATGAATTTTATCCGTATGGTCACTTCACCATGAGTCGTGTTCCTACTTTTTGACCCTAAAAGTTATTGCATAGTAATGAAAGTCAACATACCGTCACAAGAATAAAGTGGAAAAGTACAAAAATAGTAATGTAGAGTTAGTATATGAATAAAATGGAATAACGGGGCGTTTTTGGGGATAAATGATTTTGTAATCTCTTTTGAACGTTTTGCTAATTTTCAAAGTTAGTAAAAAGAGTTGTGAAATTATTTATCTCAAAAGCGTGAAGTGATTACATTGCGTGAGAACACGACAATACCTTAGTCTGGGGTATTTTGGTATGTGATAATTCACATACCTTTATTTTACCAAAAACCCGACCAATAAGACCAAAAACTAACCAAATATGCCAAATAGATTGTGTTTTTGTGTTTTTGAACGTGCAGGTTCGGATATTAAAGAAAATGGACAAAGCCGAGCCAAAAATGACAACACGAGCATAGGAATTGGAAAAAGAGTTCAATAGCCGAGGCCGGGGAAGGATTTCTACAAAGTGGTCAAAGTGAAGCCCTTGGAATATGTGTTTGAAGATTTACATACTCAGCCCTTGAAGTTTCAGAGAATTACAACATTGGTCCTTGTCATTATTACTAAATCCTACAACTAAATAAACAAAATCTAATCCAAATTGCTAAAACCCAATCCAATAATAATTTCCATAACCCATTTTATCCCAATCCCACGATGGCCCAATACCACTACCCCTTTCACCCAAGCCCAAAACTACAACCAGTCCACCCTTTTTTATATAACACTCTTAAGAAAACTGGCTAACCTCCTATACGGTAACAAGCTTGAACGTCTTAGGAAACGTGAATCGTATGTGCGTTAATCGATTTTAAGGTAGTATTTCATGCGTAGGTTGCTATCGGTGAGCTTATGATGGGATACTTGACGTATCGTCATATAGTGAGGTAGGAGCTTATAGAGTTAGGGAATTGAATGCACTCCCTACGACTTGTTAGGAATACACCCGTCATCCACGCAAACTCAACATACTAATTAAATGGTAAAAGATAGTTAGGGAGTAATGAAATCTAAGTAAACACTACTTTCCCCACCATTGTTTTCTCAAAACTTTATTTTAATTTGCATAAGTAGATAACTTGGGTTAGTTGACTAGCAACTAATTCCGCCCACTCCTTCAAAACCGAGATTTTACTGCTTTCAGAAAAATATAAAAATACAAAAATAATCATCCTCCACCCTTATACCTTAATTAGAGTAGTCTTTAACCTAACGAACACTATTCCCTGTGAGAGAACGATCAATCCCCCAGTACTTGCCACTACACTATACTACATCGGTCAGGTACACTGCCTGGTGGGGATTGCAAGCTTCTCGAGATCCCTCGAGAGGTAAAACGTAGTGCGTGTTGCAATCCACGCGCATCAGTTGGAAAGGCGTAACCTCTCCAAAGACAAAGAAGTTGACGATTGATGCCGATTGCTGAAAAGATGCAGATTCATCATCACATGCTTACACTTCAACATCTTAACTTAAGATATCATGATCAAAGAATGGGCTTCGACTATGCTTCCTCAACTCTGATGTAGAAGATCATGATCAAGAAAAGTGTAAGCATGACATCACAAAGACAATCACAACATCACGAAGAGACACATACAATCAAAGATGACTTGAAGCTAATTATATGGATGAAGAACGAAGAGCAAAGTCAAAAGATCATCATATACATCAAGGAAGTCATCTTGAGTCGACTATCAATGAAGAATCCACAACTACAAGCTACAAAAGAATCTAAAAAGATCTCAATGCAAGAATTCAAGAATCAAGATCTAAAAGGGTGACCTCTCTTAGGGGGAGATTGTTAGGAATATGATTTTTGTATAAGAAAGATTCGGTCACCCCAGACATGATTAAGCATTGTTTAGCTCGTAGTAGTTACATTAGTTAGTTATACGTAGTTTAGAATTAGATTAGTTCGCAGAATAAGGACGGGTCTTTACCCACTGTATACCTGATCCGCAGCCTAAGTGGCACGCCCTAGTGGCAAAACTCTTGTACATATAAGCCCTCTCCATCCTTGGAGAGGGTAAGCCTTCTCTTATAATTCTATTTTCTTTTTTTTTGGTTTTCTCTCAAGGCTTCATCTCTTTCTCTCTCTAACTTTCTCTCTCTACATTTCTTTCTTCTTTTTCTTACTTGCAACGAACCTAAACCATAAGTTCTATGTGTGTTACGTGATTATCTAGTGTTCTACAGCAACCGATGTTGTGATTGTTATAAAAGCCGTAAGACTCAGGATTTGGCAAACTAATAATGAATAATGTATAATGTTAATAATCCAAAGCCATAAAAGTTTTCTGCATCTTCACGGTTCACACCCGTTGTTTTAGACTTCAAAAAGGCCAAGGAAAATTCCAAAGTCATAATAAGACTATTACATCTTGTCGGTTCGCTGCCGATGTTGTAATTGTTGTAAAAGGCGGAGGGCTAATATGTTAAAGTGCTTATAATGTTAAATAACGCCAAATCTTGACTCTGGGGGGCCCTAATAAAAGCTTCCGTCTCTGGACTCGTAGATGAGTTGTTTCGGTCGAAAATAAAAAGGATACTCCTCAAAATCGTGTTAAATCAGAGACCTTGATGTGGACCTCAATTTTGTATGCAACGGTCTCGAGAGAAGGATTAGAAACTACTTAGCGTCTAAACTTAGTATTTTTATCGGACTAAAAAACTATTGAAACGAGAAAGTATTAAGAAATTCATTTCTCACAAAAAAAAATAAAAAATTCTAGATAAATTAAGAAATGGGAGCAAGAGGTAATTACAAAAGTAACTTCCATGCGTAGTGTTAGCATCTAACTTGTGAATAAGTTGTGATCTCGTTTTTAAGCTTAGTTTGGGGACTTGTGAAAAATCAAGGATGATGAATTTTATCTGTATGGTCACTTCACCATGAGTCGTGTTCCTACTTTTTGACCCTAAAAGTTATTGCATAGTAATGAAAGTCAACATACCGTCACAAGAATAAAGTGGAAAAGTACAAAAATAGTAATGTAGAGTTAGTATATGAATAAAATGGAATAACGGGGCGTTTTTTGGAATAAATGATTTTGTAATCTCTTTTGAACGTTTTGCTAATTTTCAAAGTTAGTAAAAAGAGTTGTGAAATTATTTATCTCAAAAGCGTGAAGTGATTACATTGCGTGAGAACACGGCAATACCTTAGTCTGGGGTATTTTGGTATGTGATAATTCACATACCTTTATTTTACCAAAAACCCGACCAATAAGACCAAAAACTAACCAAATATGCCAAATAGATTGTGTTTTTGTGTTTTTGAATGTGCAGGTTCGGATATTAAAGAAAATGGACAAAGCCGAGCCAAAAATGACAACACGAGCATAGGAATTGGAAAAAGAGTTCAATAGCCGAGGCCGGGGAAGGATTTCTACAAAGTGGTCAAAGTGAAGCCCTTGGAATATGTGTTTGAAGATTTACATACTCAGCCCTTGAAGTTTCAGAGAATTACAACATTGGTCCTTGTCATTATTACTAAATCCTACAACTAAATAAACAAAATCTAATCCAAATTGCTAAAACCCAATCCAATAATAATTTCCATAACCCATTTTATCCCAATCCCACGATGGCCCAATACCACTACCCTTTCACCCAAGCCCAAAACTACAACCAGTCCACCCTTTTTTATATAACCCGTAACCCATTTCACCATTTAACCCGAAGTCAAAGAACTCACACCCGGTCAACACTATTTTAAATAAATATATACAAATCCCAAAACACCCCGCTTGTTACTGCTCATCTTCTTCCCCCCCCCCAAACCAAAATACCATCCGTACCCTCATCATTGGATACTGCTTCTAGATCTTCTAACACACATAGCTGACAAGGACAGAGAGTACACCTGAGGATTGCCAGCGTGTACATTTGGTGCTCACTGATTGGTCTTAACACCTCACAAATCCAATCCAAAGGCTGCAAATGACTTGTGATATAATCAATTGATCCAAGGGCTACGATTGTAACTTCCAGATGCTTCTAATGATGCCCTAATCAAGACCAAGCCTCAGCTATAAATAGGACCCTCATTTCAGCATTTTAGGGGTGTAGATTTAGAGTAAAGAAATGGTGTCAAAATGTTTTTAGTTTAATAATTTTGTAATTCCTTTTGTAATCTTTTAGTTTTATTAATGAAATTTTAGTTTAATTGTTCTTAAATACTTTTTCCTTTATTTACTTAAAATTTCAATTAGTGTAGTAAAAGGTTTCACAAGCTCGTTTACTGTTATATTAAGTTTCTCAAAAGCTTATTTTAGCTTTTAAACAGTTATTTACATCATTTCTTTTCTCATTACTATAAAACCAAAAAAAATCATAAAATTACTTGAAAAATTAAAAAAAAATGTTAGATTAGTTTACATAAGCTTTAATAAGCTGTTTCATATATTGTTTAAGCTCATAATAGTATAAAATAACTTTAGATAACAAAAACAGTATCATCTCAGTTCAAAAATCACAAAATAATTACCTATGCATTATTGTGGAAAGCTAAGGAAGTGGTCGTAAGGGATTGGCCAGATGGACTTTTACTAGCTTATTCTCTGAATAAGCTGGAGCTTGTAGCTGCCATTAAGTTGGTACCTCTGTTGTGCTGAGGTCCCAAGTGAGTTTTTATTTCAAATTTTGCTTTAATATTGCATTTTACAGCATAAGTAGTTTAGATCTATTGTTATTAGCTTATTTCTGTCATTTTAGCTTATTTGAATCATGTTTGAGCTTATTTGAATAGTTATAGTACTTTGTGTGTTAATTTCATCATTTTTGCTCACTTTTAGTTCATTACTGTCAATAATTACATTTTGAGAATCTGTAGTGAATAGTGGTTAATCTCTGTGTTTTTTAGCTTCTTTCAGTTTATCAAGTCATATTATAAACTTGTGAGGTGGATTGATATCTTAAATTTCATAGTTGCTTGATAAAAATCTCATATAATTAGTTAAGGGGGTGTTTGGATCAGCATAAGATTATGTGTTTTTATGTATTTTGGTTGTTGCATTTAGTCAGAATAGCTCATAAGATGTTCATTTAGAATAGTTGTAGCCTAAAAACTTGTGGTCATTCATTAAATAGTCAAAATCATTTCAAAATCTCCTTCCTGTGCATCAGATAGAATTTTAGTTAGCATAATCAAACATATAGTTGCATTAGGAGTACATATAGCTTATTTCAATCATAAATTAGCTTAATATTTCATTCTCAATCATTTAAGTCACATCAAATTTCATTAAAGTCAAACCTTAGGTAAAAACATAAAAGTCAAAAATCCAAAAAAACATTCTGAAAACCATTTTTGTTTTTATTTTTCATTTACTCATTTCTTAATCAAATTAGCTGAAACTCTGGGGAATTATTATTTGGTAGCTCAGTTTATCATTCCAAATTTTTTCTTATTTTTGGGAATTTTTCTAATAAGCTTTTTAGTAGCTTGTTCTTAGCTGTTTGAGACTAAATTGCACTGCACCAGTCATAGTGCACCATCTGCTCTTGTTCTTTAGCTCTTATCTAATTGCTCAGTTGATCTATTTATGTGCATATTGGCTTTTGGTGTAACTTGTAGTACTAATTTGTTGAACTTGTGCTTTATTTGGACTTTTAGGCTTGCTATCTCAGCTTATTTTACCTCATAATTAGGCCCTTTAGGACTGATCGAATGTTAATGTGTAATTACAAGCTTTTGAGTATTGTAGCTTGTTCTAGCCTGTATGCCTTGTTCTTTTGAGTTTGTTACAGTTGCTGTGAGTTTATATAACCTTGTGCTTCTGTGGTTTCAGCTTGTTTAGCTTTTACAAATAGCTTTTAGCCTATAAGTGGTTACTGTTTGAGTGTAGCTGCTTTTGCTTAAGCTTGTTGGGTATACTCTGCATTCTACTTGGTTCTCCAAGTGCATCTGAGCTTGTTTCACTTAGTAATTTTGTAGATTTAGCTTATGCCTTATTAGTTTAGCTTGAGCCCTTTTCAGTTTAGCTTCTTTACTTCATTATCTCATTTAAGCATTAAACTTGGATTCTGTTGGGATTTTAAGCTTCTTAGAGCTTTTATAAAGTTTTTCATTATAAGTCATTTCATAAAAATTTGTTGTTTTCAGTTGTTAAAGGATTTTGCAAAAAGAAAAATAAAAAAAAATCAAAAAAATGCAAAACTGGGGACTCAAACACCAGACCTCCAGCTTACAGAAATAGCACACACACTCAAACCATTGGCGCCCTTGGGACTTTTCTCAAGGGTGTAGGTTTTCAAATCCTTTTATATACTTCCTTTTCATTTAAATGTAATAAGCCTTTATAACTGATCTAGCTTAATTAGCTTATCTAATTCCTTTTTCCAACTTTTAGTATTTTTCTTAGCTTCTTTATTTTATAAAGTAATTTTAGAAAGAAAAAAAAAATCAGATTTATTTAGTTACTTTACTATTTTTAATATCGAATTAAACCACATACTCCACCGCTTGTAAACGCAATTCTAACTAATCCTAAGCGCGAAAAAAAATCTATTGGAATAAACATAAATGAAATAGGTAAAAAAAACCACCTCGATGGTCATACAAATTAATCAACGAGTTGGAACAAATTTTATTTACTTTTAATTAGTTTTTAAATCATATTAAATAAATGAAAAGTCATAAAAATATTTTTCTTTTTTCTAAAATTCCTTTTGAGATTTAGAAGGTTTAGAAAGTAATTTTGAATTTTTAGGTGCTTTTCTCCTTAGTTTCACTTATTAGGTGCGTTTTTCAGAATACGTACGTTGATTTTTAGAACTAGATTGCGTTTTTAGATTCATGTGCTTTATGTGCTTGTACCCTTAGCTTGCTTAGTTGTATTTGATTGTTATTTTCATTATCGTAGTTTAAAAACTCCAAAAATTCACTTTATTCACTATTCACTTCCAGATTTCGCGACATGATATAACTTTTCCATTCAATCCTTCACGGGACTACGACTCGGGTTATTCGTATTTCTTTCGAATACCTTGGACTTAAAATATATATAATTTGACTTGTATCAACCGCACAGCGAGTTTCTCCTACCGAGCTCAGGGCAGAGCTGAAATTTGTCCTATGTATTTGACTTGTTTTATAATCTTTTATATGAGAATTGATACTTAATAGTTTACTTTTGTAATTCTCAGTTATTGATGTGTGGATTGCGGTCTACGCAAAAGGTTTTACTTCTCAAGGGATCTTGAGAAGCTTGCAATCCCCACAAGGCAGTGTACCTGACCGATGTAGTATAGTGAGTGGCAAGTACCGGGGGATTGATCGTTCTCTTGGGGAATAGTGTTCGTTAGGATTGAAACTAATCTAACTAGGTCTAGAGGTGAGGGATGATTCTTTTTGTATTTTTATGATTTTAGGAAAGCAAGTAAATGTCTCGGGTATTGGAAGAGTGGGCGGAATTAGTTGCTAGTCAACTAACCCAAATAACTACTGATGCAAATAAAATGAATAACAAGAAAATAAATGTGAGAACTTCTAATATGGAGAAAAGCGTGTTTACTTAAATTTCTTTACTCCCTAGTTATCTTTCATTGATTAATTNCAAAAGTCCTCCCTTATGAATGAAAAATCAAAAAGTATATATAGAATTACAAAGGTGACGGCATCCCCTTTTAATGGTTGACGTCGTCATCTCACTGTGTCTAGGGTTTCTTATCGTCCAATCCATCTTCTTGAAGCGTCTCCTTATAAAGTATATGGGCCGTCACGCTTTGGGAAATACACATGACGTTCTGGTATAGAGTACGCTGTCACATGTTATGCACAAAAATTCTTCTGGCGCATCAAGTGTAAACGTGATATCCACCTCTTGTCTTAATGAGTGACGTCGTCCCTTTGGAAAGGTTGACGCCGTCAGGTACAATTTCCAGCTCGATTCTTGACTTTGTCGTTTTCTTCACTTTTTGCTCCAAAAACGTCCAAAATGCTATGTTTTCCAGAATTCTTCTCAAAAGTACCTAAAATGACAAAAGGAACGATTTAAGGTAATAATTGATCATATTATCACGACTTATGGCTTAAATGTCCCCTTAAAAGCGTAACAAATTTCTCCTTATCAAATACCCTTACACTTGGGATTTGCTTGTCCTCAAGCAAATGAGCTTTTATTCTAATCAAAATACAAGTTAGGGGTCATTTAACATTAATATAAAAGCAATTACAACAAATGATCGTTCTACCCTAATCAAAATAAGCACGGAAATTATACACTAGCACCTTACAAATAGTGTTTTGATACTCTCATCTCTCGGGTGTTATAAACCTATATATCACTAATGGAAATGGAAAATATCACTCACTACCTGTCATAGCAAATAGATTACCATAGGCTTGGGAAAGGATCGAAAACCTCCTCCACTTGGCGTAAGCACCTAAGAAAACTATCAAAGAGGTCTTTTAAAGGGTTATAACGTTAGGTATAGGGATATGGAAAACACCATTTGTTGGATAGAGGGATATTTTACTGGTGGCAAGTTAATTATCTTAGTTAATTACATGTATAATGCGGCGTTGCTAAGCTAAGACTCGACTCAACTTGAGCTAAGTATGAAATAACAAAAACTTAAAAATTTTCTTCGTTTTTCTTGATTTTTTCGTTTTTTTTTTTTTTTCTTTTTATTTTTTATTTTTTTTTTTTTTTTGCATAAATTCTTGCCCTACCGTCCAAAATAATACATCATAGGGGAATTACATTCCTCTTATACTTGAACTTTTACATATTTTACATGTAACTATTCTGATTACTCGAATTAAGATAATCAAAACACATGGAGTACTTTAAAACATTTGTGCAGATATGGGGGTAATAATTGATGTTCTTCCCCATTGCTCAATAACAATAGTACTTTACCCATGAGTCCCAATCGTCCCAAAACAATATGTACAAGATATGACTCGACTTAGCAACCATGTAATCCATTAGACAATTAACAAAGGATTTAAACAAATGTTGTAACAATAATGCACCAAAGATGAGTGCATACAAGGAAGGCTAAGGCGATTTGGGTGTACATTTGGGGGTGGATTGTAAACAAATTCTTCCTTTAAGTAAAATGCTTAAAGTTAGAAACGAAGAAGATAGACTCTGAGGGGTGTACTAAGGGTATCGTGTACTAAAAATGAGTACATCGCTAAGGTGTGGGAAAATTACTTGACCAATGAAGTCAACGTAATTATATAAAAACAGGCTTAAAAACATGGGTTATCCTAATGCCTCTTATCATGTAGTAATCCAACTACACGAATATAGTCTCACTTGTGGTCTCAGAATGAATCACTAACGCAAGTTCTAGAATCTAAATACTACCGATACACTCATAATCACTAAGGCTTTTCCTAACAAATCTAGGGGCGAACCTCACACATTTGGGGTGGAAATTTTTGAGTGGTACGGTTTTTGTGCTAGTCATATAATTCGTATCAATGAGACGCTTATTAAGACTAAAGTTTCACTCCTATATGTTGCAAAAAATTTTAAATTTGGTGCTAAAATTACCCTAACAAGTGTTTCTCTCAGTTTTATTACACATCTACCATTAACAAAACAAAAATCAAGTGCAATTGTAATCTCTAATGAGTCTTCATTTACCCCCCCCCCCCTTTTACACTTACGCCGAACATTGCCCCAATGTTCAATTAAAAGATGTAAAAGTAAAGAAAATGAAAGAATGAAACAAATACTCCCCTGATTCGTTCGATGTGGATTATGTAGTAACATGGTTAAATCCTCCTCCAAGAAAATGTGGAAACTCCAAGATTAAAGCAACGCCAAAAGCTTGATTATCCATGTATATCTTCTTGTCCAATATAACCTGTTAATTAGCTGAGAAAACAAACAAGAAAACCTAGCGTAAAATCGGCGGTAAATTCTATAATCATAGAAAGCAAGTAAAGATATACTACTTGTGGAATGAATATTTTGCAGATTCCTGGAGTTTATAAAATACAGATTTTACGAAACTTTACAATTCCGGCAGAAAAACAAAACCTGCAAAAAATTACAGAAAATAATATCTGACGTCGTCAGGTGATACCTGACGCCGTCAGAATTGATCTGACAGAATTTTTATACTTTGTTTCCGGAAAATTTCTGGAAAAACCTATGTTCTAATTCCTGAAATCCTGCAAAACAATCATTATGACTCGATACAAGCATTTGACTCAAACAACTACTAATATGCATGTTTATATCTCATTGTTATCGTTCATGTTCAATTCGTTCTTTTAAACAAACTTGGATTTCCCTCACACTTATCTTATGCAAAATACCTTTATATGTAGTTAAGACGAGGNATGTAGTAACATGGTTAAATCCTCCTCCAAGAAAATGTGGAAACTCCAAGATTAAAGCAACGCCAAAAGCTTGATTATCCATGTATATCTTCTTGTCCAATATAACCTGTTAATTAGCTGAGAAAACAAACAAGAAAACCTAGCGTAAAATCGGCGGTAAATTCTATAATCATAGAAAGCAAGTAAAGATATACTACTTGTGGAATGAATATTTTGCAGATTCCTGGAGTTTATAAAATACAGATTTTACGAAACTTTACAATTCCGGCAGAAAAACAAAACCTGCAAAAAATTACAGAAAATAATATCTGACGTCGTCAGGTGATACCTGACGCCGTCAGAATTGATCTGACAGAATTTTTATACTTTGTTTCCGGAAAATTTCTGGAAAAACCTATGTTCTAATTCCTGAAATCCTGCAAAACAATCATTATGACTCGATACAAGCATTTGACTCAAACAACTACTAATATGCATGTTTATATCTCATTGTTATCGTTCATGTTCAATTCGTTCTTTTAAACAAACTTGGATTTCCCTCACACTTATCTTATGCAAAATACCTTTATATGTAGTTAAGACGAGGTTAAAAACAAAATAAAGCATTTTCACAATTTGTTTGATACATGAACCATAAACAATATAAATAAAACATGCATACGGAAGCAAATAAAATCAAATAAACAAACAAACAAACAAATTAAGCTTGGGTTGCCTCCCAAGCAGCGCTTTTCTTTATTAACGAGTCTTGTAGCTAGACTCAAAGTCACTCTCCATTACGTGACTTCATCATTGGTCACAGTCTCTAGGTCATCCTCTTGTTTAGTTTTGTATTCAGGACCTAGTTGTAGGCATTCCTAATGGAACCCAAATATTTTCTTCATTACGTGGTCTACTCCTCTACGTCTATCCTCGTCATTCCTATAGTAGACCGCTTGCTTATGCTCCTTCTCAAGGTTCGATAAAAGTCGGTATTGCTCTATCTTATATGGCATTTGGTAGGCTATCTCATCGGTCTCCTCCTTGAACCTAACTATCCCTAGAGACGGGTCATGATTCATTTTAGAGACTTCCACAAATGGCTTCCCAAACACTACTTGAGTTAGACAACTATCTATTACCGGACGAATATTTTCTACAATCACAAAGTCGGTATCATACGTGAAGTTCCCTGTAAAAACGTGCAATCCCTTAACTCTTCCCACAAAGTTACTTATCCTACATTTGTTAGGAAATATCCTAGGTCCAAGTTTCTTTTTCATTATCCAATTATAATAGATCATAGTCATAATGTTTACGGGAGATTTAAGATCGATGTAAGCTTTCCACACATGCACATGCCCAATGTTGCATGGTATGTTGATATTAGATGGATCGCCCGCTTTGATGATCGTTGAACCTAGAAAGTATGGTGTCTCGTGGTAATCGAATAAATCCCTATGGTACGCACGTTCTTCCTTACTTGGTAACCTATCGAAGTAGTCCACTACATCATTTACTTCTTCTACTTCCTTTTCCTTATCATCCTCAACTTCCTTAACCTCATTTTTAGATTCACTATCAATTTTGACCTTATCTATATCATCTTCTTCCCTATTCTTATCGATTGGCTTAATAGTGACAACATTGACAAAGTGGACATGTTTAGATGATGAGGGGTCCTTGATTTGGGTTCCGCTACTTGTGTTCCTAGCGTCCTTATTTGGTGGTGTCAACACTTGGTTGTTGAGAGCTTTCAACAAGTTGTCAATTTTATTGGTCATCTCCATTTGTTGTTGATTGAATTCNCTATATCATCTTCTTCCCTATTCTTATCGATTGGCTTAATAGTGACAACATTGACAAAGTGGACATGTTTAGATGATGAGGGGTCCTTGATTTGGGTTCCGCTACTTGTGTTCCTAGCATCCTTATTTGGTGGTGTCAACACTTGGTTGTTGAGAGCTTTCAACAAGTTGTCAATTTTATTGGTCATCTCCATTTGTTGTTGATTGAATTCGGACTCAAACTTAGCCAAGCGAGCTTCTTGAGATTCCACAAATTTGGACATCAATCCTCCAAAATTATTGGTACTACCATAGTTGTTGGAAGGATTGTTGTTGAAAGTACGGTTAGAGGAGGAACCGTTTGATTGAAAACGATTAGGTGGATTGGAAGAATTGTTTTGGGACGTGTTTTGGTTTTGTTTCCACCTAAAGTTTGGGTAATTTTTCCAAGATGGGTTGTATGAATCACCGTAAGGGTTTGGCTCGGGTTTGAAAGTGTACCACTTTCTCCTGCTCCGTCAATACGCGAGGATGCGTAGTCCGCAAAAGCTTGTTCGGGGAGTTCCATGCAATCACGAGTGTCGTGGGGACCACTACAATACTCACATGAAGAAGTGATTTTGTTCACTTGGCTTGAAGGTTTAGGAGCTTCGTAGGATTTCATGACAAACTTGACTTGGTCTTCAAGTTCCATGATCCTACGGTCGGGAGTGCTTGAATTGTTCGAAGGCAAAGATATTGCCTTGACCGTTTTGTTCAAATCACGGGGATCATTCCAACTTTCGTTGTCATAGTGAGCAAGATCTTCTATGAGTTCCCATGATTCTTCCGCACTTCGATCACGTAGCTTACCACCGGCTGCTTGGTCAATGGTTTGCCTCGTGGAAAGATTGATATGGTCATAGAAGATTTGGACTTGGAGCCAAAGATCTATACCATGATGAGGGACTTTTTGAAGTAAGTCCTTGAAACGAGTCCATGCTTCGTAAAGAGTTTCGCGTTGACGTTGTTGGAGCATCAAGATGTAATTCCTTAACTTTGTGGTTCTCCCCGGTGGGAAAAATTGAGCAAGGAAATGAGAGGTGAGATCATCCCTAGATGTGATGGATACCGTGGGTAAACGCTCAATCCATTGACTAGCTTGGTCACGTAGAGAGAAATGGAATAGACGCAATCGGGTCGTCTCTCGAGTTTCAACATCAACGTCTATGGAATCTACGATTTTGAGGAAATCCTTGAGATGTTGGTCTGGATCTTCGGAACGAAGTCCATGGAATGCACATCCGCTTTGCACCGGATGGTGTCGGATCGCAAGGGAGACACATTGGCTCCTTGAGTGAGCTCAATGGTGTTTCGATAGCCTTGGTGGCTAGGTCAGAAGTATTCTCCTAAAGTGCGTGCTCTAGGAGGTTGGTTTGGTTGTCGTGGGTTTTGTTGTGGTGGGTTGGCGGGATCAAGAATATTACCACCTTCCATGATGGTGGATGGTAATGGTTACGAACAAAGAAACGAAGAAAAAAAGATAGACTAAAGAAGACCTATAAAAATAAAATAAAAATCTCACTGGAAAGGAATCTAGTGAGTAGACCTAATAAAAAGAAATTTCAACCTAAGCAATAACTATTCCCTGGCAGCGGCGCCAAAAACTTGATGCGTGGATTGCGGTCTACGCAAAAAGGTTTTACTTCTCAAGGGATCTTGAGAAGCTTGCAATCCCCACCAGGCAGTGTACCTGACCGATGTAGTATAGTGAGTGGCAAGTACCGGGGGATTGATCGTTCTCTCGGGGAATAGTATTCGTTAGGATTGAAACTAATCTAACTAGGTCTAGAGGTGAGGGATGATTCTTTTTGTATTTTTATGTTTTTAGGAAAGCAAGTAAATATCTCGGGTATTGGAAGAGTGGGCGGAATTAGTTGCTAGTCAACTAACCCAAATAACTACTGATGCAAATAAAATAAATAACAAGAAAATAAATGTGAGAACTTCTAATATGGAGAAAAGCGTGTTTACTTAGATTTCTTTACTCCCTAGTTATCTTCCATTGATTAATTGGTTTGTCACAATTGCATGGGTGAAGGGTTGCATTCCTTAATACCATTCGTGGGGTCGTGTACGATCTTCCCCAACTCTATAAGCTTCTATCTCTTCCTATGACGACACGTTTAGTATCCTATCATGGCCTCATTAATAGTCACTTATGCATTTAATACAACCAATAAAACTGTAGTACACATCCGATTACATTTCTTAAGACGTTCAAGCAAGTTACCATATAGGAGATTAGCCAGTTTTCTTAAGCCTAACGCTAAAATCAATCACCCACAACAATTAATGACAAACCAACAACCAACAATCAATAACTAGGTTTCTACGACTAGGGTTCGCACCGAAATTTCCAGTGTTGCAAAAATCGGCCAACTCGGCCGATTAATCTGTGATTACAAGCTACAAGGCCCTGGAACTTGGAGAGATTTACAAGGAAATCGGCCGATTAATCGGCGATTACAAGGTAATCGGCCGATTAATCGGTAAAAAAACGCTACTCAGTCCCGGACCGCCTCAGTACCGACTCACGATTTTTGCAACATTGAAAATTTCCCTACCAAAAGTCCTCCCTTATGAATGAAAAATCAAAAACTATATATATAATTACAAAGGTGATGGCGTCCCCTTTTAATGGTTGACGCCGTCATCCCGCCGTGTCTAGGGTTTCTTGTCATCCAATCCATCTTCTTGACGCCGTCTCCTTATAAAGTTTCTGGGCCATCACGCTTTGGGAAATACACGTGACGGCCTACTTCTGGTATAAAGTGACGCCGTCACATGTTATGCACAAAAATTCTTCTGGCGCGTCAAGTGTAAACGTGATATNATTACAAAGGTGATGGCGTCCCCTTTTAATGGTTGACGCCGTCATCCCGCCGTGTCTAGGGTTTCTTGTCATCCAATCCATCTTCTTGACGCCGTCTCCTTATAAAGTTTCTGGGCCATCACGCTTTGGGAAATACACGTGACGGCCTACTTCTGGTATAAAGTGACGCCGTCACATGTTATGCACAAAAATTCTTCTGGCGCGTCAAGTGTAAACGTGATATCCACCTCTTGTCTTAATGAGTGACGCCATCCCTTTGGAAAGGTTGACGCCGTCAGGTACAATTTCCAGCTTGATTCTTGACTTTGTCATTTTCTTCTTTGCTCCGAAAACATCCAAAATGCTATGTTCTCCAGAATTCTTCTCAAAAGTACCTAAAATGACAAAAAGAATGATTTAAGGTAATAATTGATCATATTATCACGACTTAGTGCTTAAATGACCCCTTAAAAGCGTAACAAGTTTCTCCTTATCAGTTATAAACAAGCGTTTGGTGAAAGTTAGCTATTTTGAAAAGAAAATGGAGCTAAATGGATCAAGTTGGAAAAGTCTAATGAACTGAAGGAAGATACGCCGTATCATTCTAGACGTATATGTCGTACGACAACACTTACACGAATTCGAAGACCATTGCCTGAGTTTGAAGAATGCGCCGCATGTATTTATCTCATGCGCCGCATGATGAGACGAAAAGTGTTACGCTTTTAGGGGGTCATTTAAGCCCTAATTCATATAAATGTGGTCAAATATTGCCCTAAATCGTTCCTTTTGTCATTTTAGGTACTTTTGAGAGGAATTATGGAAAACATGCATATTCGGACGTTTTTGGAGCATAAAAGTGAAGAAAACGACAAAGTCACAAAAGATGGTGATTTATAACCTAACGGCGTCAGAAGTCACAAGGTGACGCCGTCAGAAAGTCTCGACAAAAGAGTGAAATCCAATTTTCAAATGACGGGCCAGAGGAATTAACACCTG